>JAULKM010045930.1:0-12956 GCA_032355605.1 Rubia tinctorum
AAGAAAGGAATACCCTTTCTGATTGGTTTTGTATATCCTTTTCCATATCTGATTCTGCCTTGTATACCATTTGTACTTAGTATATATATGAATACACACAGCCACAATTATTTGTGGGTTTTACATTCTATCATTTATAAAGTGTTAATTAAACGTATGAAAATGTTATTTAAATATTGAAAGTGTTACCTAAATTTTGAAAAGTGTTGCGTTAAATGTAATGCAACATGAATTAAGGTAATACTTGTAAAAGTACTGCAATAGGTTCAACTTAGTATTATTAGCACTTTAAGCAACACATTCAAAGTGTTACATTAGCCTTAGTTTGTAGTAGTGCAAGTTTCGTTTGACCATAAATTTCATATAGTATATAAGTAGTATTGTTATCATGCAAGATATTGTTAAATTTTTCGTAACACGTACTTTCTAAATATCAAAATTATGTATGTTGTTGAAATGTGTAAGAAAAAGTCATTAATTGTCAAATATATTTTGAAAAAATTGAATGAAAAGTGTGCCAAATAAAATTGAACGGAGGGAGTAACGATTTAAGCTCATAGTTTCAGAATAGTACTGTCTCTCCCTCCTAATATTAAGGTGAATTGATTTCTAAGTTTACGAAAAAATATAATTGGGCTCAACGCCGAGCAAGATTTTGGCCAAACTTCATTCAAATTAGTGAAACAATTTTAAAAAAATATATCAATGGTTAAAATAAAAATTGATCCGTCATTCAATTTGAGTAGCAGTAAATAGGATGATAAATCATAACATTACAGAAGTACTACAATAGGCGGGCATAGATCGGGAAAAAATGAGAAGTTTAGTGGGGGTTTTTTGTTAGTTTTATCGAATTTTATGACTGCAGTGTTTTAATGTCATGAGTTATAAATAAGTGGGATTTTTTTCCGAATCCCACGTAATAAATAATATTTTTGCTTCAATGTCACGAGTTATGTATAATTCAGATTTCATGATTGCTTTAAAGATAATTATCATAAGACAATATAATTTGTAATTTTTTCAGAAAGATAATATAATTTGTAATAGTCTAAAAATGAGGGGTTGTAAATTTAACTATGAGGTGAATCGAAAGAAATAAATATTGAGAATTTGCATGAGAATAAGTTTTATTTTATGGATATATACTAATATAACCCTACCTACTTGAATAAATACCAATATAACTCTCAGATAATTTTTAGAGCAAAAATAACCCTAACTAATTAGTATAAGTGCCAATATGACCCTAAGATATCATTTTCGACATTAACCAATGTTGACCATATATAAAATGACTAAAATGTCATTTGTCTTAAAACCTCCAAGTGTAAGGACCATTTTGCCCTCCCCATCACCACCAGCTAGCCAACACCACAACTGTCTCATCTCCACCATCATCCCGTCTCCAGCTACATCCTCACCACCACCAGCTACCCACCACCACCACCACCGTCCTGTCTCCACCCAGCCACAACCATCACCACCGTCCCCCCCATCACCACCTACCCCTCCATCCAGCCCTCACCACCATCCCCTTCCAACCATGTCAAGAACTCATCATCGCAACTAGGCCTCCACTGACTCAGCTTGAACTCGCTCCAAAATCGTAAGAAGTTAACGTCAACGTACTTGCAGCTCAAGGGGGCAAGACGCCGGCGAGACCCAGCGGCCGATGAATCCCCTGACTAACTCTACCCACTTCCCTGCTCTGACGAACTCTGCCCACTCGTTGTTCTCTTCCAATCCGGCCAACGAATCCAATCCGCTCGCTTTTCTCTTCCAATTTACTCGTACAAGACCCAGCGGCCGATGAATCCACCCGACGAATCCCGTTGTAACGAACTCTGCCCAATTCGACACGGCGGTGGTGCCAACGTGCGTGGCCGGAGTGTTCGAGTGGCGTTTGATG
This sequence comes from Rubia tinctorum, assembly GCA_032355605.1. Lineage (NCBI taxonomy): Eukaryota > Viridiplantae > Streptophyta > Magnoliopsida > Gentianales > Rubiaceae > Rubia > Rubia tinctorum. The sequence continues at coordinate 1,913 of JAULKM010045930.1, forward strand.
ATGCTCCCTCCGTACTCAGACAGACGTCGACAGAGAGGTAGTTGGACGCCGACGAAGAAGCAGTTGTGCCGTCGGAGTAGAAAGAAAAGAGAAATAGGCAGAAAGAAAAGTGAAAAGTTAGGGTTTTGGGGGTATAAGTGTATTTCCTCTCTTTTTTTCTTTTTAAAAAATGTTGGGGGGAATTGTCTTTTACATTAAATCTGACCTCAAACTAATGAAATAGTTAAAATTACATTTAAATAAATTATATAGGATTATATTAGCATTTTCAATTATTAAAATATTATATAGTCATGTGAATTATGTAGGTTATATAACCACTTTTCTCTTTATTTTAAGAGAACTTTGCAGGTTTACCAAATATGTAAAGTTTGAATTTGCCTCAAAAAAGCTTAACACAGCTTCTGCATTATTCTCTTCCTGAATTGTGTACGACTTCTCTCATTCGAGACAACAGTTTGGGTACTCCCTCTTTTTATTATTGACACACTTTTTTTATTGTTTCTTTTATATTCACACACTTTCTATTTTTGGTAAAAAAAAATCAATTTCATCTACTCATTCTATTTTTTACATTCAATTTCATCCACTCATTTTTTTCACCTAAATCCAAGCACATAAACTTATGTTGTCACTTATAAAGAAACAAAGAGAGTAATAGTTCTCTCTCGACTTCGAACAATGTGAATCTTATTTTTGAATTTTTATTATGTGTGTTTGCTAATTTAGAAAAATGGAAAATTACAAACATCCCCATTATTTTCAGAAAGTGTCAATATAACCCTGTAAAATCTAAAAGTGTGATTTCAACCCTAGGTTTTTGAACAATTGTGCCGATATAATCATATTGCACTATTCCAGTGTTGGTTGAACGAATTCAGACGTTGATTTAATTTGAAAAGACAAAATACCTCTGGGCTTAAAACTATCCCTTCTACCTCTTACTGATGTGGCCCGTGGTTAGATTAAAAAGGGAGTCAACTGCTCCGCCACCACCGATTCTCTGCCGCCGCCACCACCATCGTTGCTTTGCCGTCTCCACCACCACCTAGCCTCCCACCGTTCAATTCCTCCTATCGTCGATTCACCACACCCTTCCACCCCTGCCACCCTTCCACCCCTGCCACCCTCCCATCGGTGATTCACCACACCACCCTTCCGCCCCCACCACCAACCTTCTACCCCCACCACCCTTCAACCCCAACCCCACCACCAATCCCCAGATCCACAACCACCCAGCACCCGCCACCACAACCGTCACGTCGCCCCATCACCAAACTCCATCCCACGTCTCTAAACCCTATAACCAAACCCATCACTTTATTGCCGTTGGGAAGAAGAAAAGGAAACGTTGTTCGTGGCCAAGGAGAAGAAGAAGAGGAGAGTGTTGCTAGGAATAAGAAGGTGAGTGGCATAGAAAAATAAGAAGAGGGTGGCCGGATGAGGGACAAGGGTGGCCATGAAAAAACAAATTGTGTATTATTAATCACCCGACAATACACATATTATTAATTATAATACACTGATTAATTATAATTTATATAATAAACATGATTATTTTGAGGGTGCTTAAGCTTTTCTTCTATAACTTAATAAGAGTATTCAGATTATTTTAAAAAAAATTATAGGGAATCAAATATCAAGAATATAAAATATTAGAGGTTATATTGCAATCTTTAAAAGTGTTCAGGTAGTCTCTAACATTGAGAGTTGACGGAAGTACTAACATGTATTAATTATGTTGTTTAATTGAGGGGGTATTGTGATTTTATCTATATTAATTTGACTTTAGCTGTAAATTTGAATCAAATGGAGGATTTTGAGCTTAATATGGGATGATGGTGATTTGATGGAGGATTTGGAGCAAGGAGAGACATATCTGCCCAATTTATAGCAGGGAGTAACCATGAAAATCTGGATTTTAAGGAGAAAATCCATCTAGATTTATCTTGGAAGAATTCAATTCTATTTTAAATTGGGAAAGGAATTTTAATTTGTATGGATAATCATATATCTATTTAATCAAATCCTTGTTTATAAAAAGTCACATCCTTTTTATATTAAAAAAATCATTTAAAGATGGTGGGAAAACGGTCAACGATTACAATAAGTGAAATTGATATTCAACCTAACTAGCTCTTGCAATAACTAACATATTGCAAAGATATCTATATTACACGTCAACCAGATTGATCGTCTGTATTATTACATATTAGACATCCAATAAAACTGTAACATTGCCCTCAGGAATATCAACTCGCTTCCCGCAGAACCATAACCACTTGACAGAGAGGAGCGTATCACACATCAATATTACCACGCCAAACATGGCTCTTCTACAACTGTAACACCACTTGATCTATCAACAATCTATGTTGTTCAAATTGTAAATATTTTAAAAAATACAGATCTAACAGATCCAAATTAATGGAAACTCGAAGATAAACCCACAAACAAAATAAAGTACACACGATTTGTACATAGATGAAGAACAAAACATCGACGCTAAAAATTAAATTGAGGTAACATCATGAACATGAGGATCTAATCGATCATGCCGAAGAACAAAATTTATGTGCAGAGAGAAATCCCACGTTTATTCAATAGTAAAAAAACACCAATTAAAATAAACAGTTGTTTTCCCATCTCCCCATAATCGGAAGATGTGGAAGAAAGATTAAAGAAGAGTAGGGCTTTTTGAGAGAATTGGGAAAGTCACATCCTATTTATTTAAGGAATACAACTCAATCAAAGAGTATTACACAATTACAAAGACTTGTGTGAGACCGTCTCACACAAGTTTATGGTGAGACCATGGTTCTCTTAGATATTAAATTAGTTAAAAGGACCAATCTACAATTATCATATAGTATATATTATTTTTAAAAAAATTAGATTTCATTTTTCTTCCTCTCTCCAGAAGCTTGTTCCTTAACACCCAAAACTTTTCTTTCAACCCTAACGTCGATTCTAGCCGTTTTCTTTCTACAATAGGTGATTTCACCATGGAATCACGTTAAATTTCGTCAATCCGATGCTTTGGAGGTATGATCTCCAATTTGTAGTTAGTTTTTCCTTTATTTTTTCACTTTTTTTTGGTGAATTCCAGACTTGTTGTGTTTCTCCGACCATGAGATGGTTGTGTTGTTTGTGCGGTGTTACCTTCGGTGTTTTTGCGGTGTTATTTCATAATTGTTTTTGGTATTTTGCATATTTCATTTGAAAATATGACCAAAAGTAAAGGTTAGAAATAGGTTGGCAGTGTTTGTTTGGATAATATTGAATACACCGAGAATGAAGTTCGAACAAGACCAACAGTGGATGATCCGAATGTTTTGGAAGGTGATTTTCTATTTTTCTCATTTTATGCATTTATTTAGGGTTTTATATTTCATGCTCTGTTTTTCTGGTTTGTTTAGGTCTTACTATTGAATCTCTGGATGTTTAATCTGTTTCTTAGATTTCTCTGTTTTGTGTAGGTTTAAATTAAATTTTGTTTAATCTAGAGTTTAGGTAGGGTTTAGATTCTCATTGCTTTTTATGCTTACTGACTTTGTCCTTAATGAGTGTTATTTACTCTATTTTGTTTATTTTTCGTTATTTTTATGCTCAATTTTGTTTGTGCTTGAGCTGAGTTACATGGTCTGTTTTAGTGATTTATTTTTTAGTGATTTTGTGTTTATACTTGAGTTGAGTTACATAGTTTGTTACATATGTATGATCTCTTTATCTTGCATGATCCGCGAGAGTGGAATCCACATCACCAAGACTGGAAAGCAAATCATAATTTATGGTAGTTTCTACTGCCACAATAAATAAAATTGATAATTTTTGGATTAGTTAATATGTTTATATGCTTAGTCTAGTTATTTGTGTGGTTTTATTACAGTTGGAATGTGAATCTTTATTATGTTGTACATGCGTCTTTAATTTATGATTTTATATATTGCTTTGTAGATTAGGTATTGGCAGCTTTAAATCCTTATTTTTCATGAATTGAGATTTTTATATACAAAGTATATTGTAGGGTATGTGTATATGTTTACTTTTGTATTTGTTCTTTTGTTTATGCAATCTTTTGAATTTAGATGAATTTACTGGACTGAGAAAGTCCACTCGTTGGGGCTAAAATATTGGGCATTTCAAAGTCAAAAGAAACTGCTTTCAATACTCTGAATCAGTCACAACCTTAGAGTTTTTGGTCAAATGAGCATGTTTTGTCCATTCTTGACAAATGTGTTAATAATTTGTTGATGAAGAAGCCGCCCCATAGTTTCTCATATTTCCACACATTTTGATTGATAAAGATATGACTGTTATTCCAGGAATATCAACGGTAGTGGAGCTCAAACAAAAGGAAGGTCCTGCAAAGAAGAAACAAAAGCCTAAAAAGTAGATTGAATTTCTTTATGTGTAATTGATTGATGTGGTTTAGATGTTATTAAATGAGAGATGATTTCGATGCTTTTGTAAAATTCAAAATGTATTAGGATGTTGAATTTTATTTTTATTGTTGAACTATGACTTGTAGTTTTTGTATGACAAGTTCTGGATTTGATTAGTTTGATGGTTTATCTATTTAGTTCGGTTATTTAAAGGTTTAATTTGGATATTACAAGTTAGATAGCTTTATCAAAGCAATGCCATTTGAGGTGGTTTAGTTTGAGTCTTTCAAATTTAAATTTCTTACAGTATGGTTAGTTCATGTATCTTTTCCTTTAATTAAATTATTAGAAACATTAGTTTACATATATTGTTGGTTGGAGTTTACTGATTTTAATTTGCATATTAGTGTTGAAATATCAATTGTTGTTTTTATGTTACGATTCTTGGATGTGACTTGTTTGATGGTTTAAATCTTTAGTTCGATTAATTAAATGTTTAGTTTAGATATTAAAAGTTTAATAATTTTGTCAGAGCAATACCATTTGAGTTGGTTTAGTTTGGGTTCATCATATTTTAAATTTCTTACTATATCTTTAGTTCATGTGTATATGTCTTTAGTTTACATATTAGAAACAAAAATTAAGTATACTATTGATTGGAGTTTACTGATTTGAACATTATTTACTGATTTGAACTTCAACTATCATTGAATTTCACTTTAGTTGATTTTTTTAGAACATTAAAGAGCAATTTAAAGTATTAATTATATTGTTTACAGAATGTCTATAAAATAATGCTCTAATTTTAATACATGGTTTAAGTACTATAACGTTACAATATAAAATTGAAGCGCATAGTTCTAGATCACTTGCTGCTTTGGAGTCTTTGTACAAAACTCTTTTATCTTTGGTTTCTTTCTTTGCTTCCATGCTTTAATTCTCTTGCTTCTTGCCTTTGATGGTTCCGTCTTTTTTACCTTTTTGTGTTGACATCACACCCCAAAATCCCAATGCATTTGACTGTTTTCGGTACAGATCATGAAATTCCAATAATTTTTTGCTCTTAAATCGGTAAAGCAATTTGTGACATCTACTTTCGATAAGTCGGTCAAATTGGGGTCAATTCCTGCATATATGTATCAATTATAAAATATTAGTAATATATTACAAACTCATTACACCAGTTGTTTGTGTTGTTTGTTCGTGCATTTGAGGGTTTAGTTCAGTTATTCTAATCAGTAATCTAGACATTGATGAATATACACACACATTAATTAATGTGGTTAACCGTTTGCATCGTGTATATATCAAGTTACTTCAGACATTTCAACAAACTTTAAGATATCAAACTCTTTATAAGAACATTCATCTAATTAAATAAAAACTTTGATGATTGATTTAGAAATATATAAACGCATTAATTCTTGCATTTAAACATGTTCATCGGGTACATAACATCTTATTTTAGACGTTTCATGGCAAAATTCATCTAATGAAATATACATGTTCATGATTCATCTAGAAATATGTAATTAAACAAATCACTTCAAGTGTTTAGGCCTTTAAATAGTGTATACATCATCTTATTTAGACGTTTCAGCAAACTATAAAATATCATTTTTTTTATTATAAACATACATCTTATGAAATATCAGCCCTTGATGAATCATCTAGAAAAATGTGAACACATTACTTCATATGTTCATGTGTTTACAACATGTATTTAACATATTACTTCATATGTTCCAGCAAATTTTAAAATATCAAAATCTCCTTAACAAGATTCATCTAATCAAGTTTTGTCTAAAAAAAGATTCATCTAATCAAGTTTTGTCTAACAAAAAGATTCATCTAATCAAATTCCAAACCAAGATGAATCATCTAGCAAAATATGAACACGGTACTTCATGTGAACACGCAGTTACATTGTGTATTTAATGTATTACTTTATACGTTCTAGCAAATAAAAATACCAAAAAATTCTTTAAGAATTGAACCTAATCAAATTCCATATCTTGACGAATCATCTAGCAATATATGATTACATTACTTCATGTGTTCATGCATTTAAATTGTATATTAAACATATTACTTCACACATTTCAGCAAATTTTAAAATACCAAAATCAGATCTGAAGTACATTAATTTGAAATTCAGACCTTGGCAAATTATTCAGCATAATATGAACACGTTTCTTTTTGTGTTCATGTTTTTACATCGTGTGTTTAACATAATACTTCATATGTTCCAGTAAATTTTAAAACACCAAAATATTCTTAACAAAATGCATACAATCGAATTCCAAACCTTGGCGAATTATCTAGTAGAATATATACAGACATTACTTCATGTGTTTAGGAGTTTGCATCATGTATATATCAAGTTACTTCTCACACTTCAGCAAATTTTAAGATATCAAACTTTCCATAAAGAACATTCATAAAATTAAATCCAGACTTTGATGACTGGTTTAGTAATATATAAACACATTATTCATGCGTTTAAACAGTTTCATCAAGTGCATATAGTCAAATTCCAGACCTTGGCGAATTATCATAATAATATCACGTTACTTCATGTGTTCATACAGTTTACATCCAATGTTCTTCATATTACTTCATACGTTTTAGCAAATTAAAAAAAACCTAAATTTACTAAACAAATTGCATATAGTCAAATTTCAACCCTTGGGAAACTATCTATCTGAATAATATCAGGTTATTTCATGTGTTCATGCAGTTACATCCGGTGTTCATCATATTACTTCATACGTTTTAGTAAATTAAAAAACGCCTAAATTTTCTCCAAAAATTGCATATAGCCAAATTTTAGACTTTGAGGAATTATCCATCATAATAATTTCACGCTACTTTATGTGTTCATGCAGCTACATTCAATGTTCATCATATTACTTTAAACATTCCGGAAAATTTAAAGACACCTAAATTTTCCCAACAAAACACATATAGCTAATTTCCCGCCCTTGGAGAATTATCCACCACAATAATATCACGTTATATCATGTGTTCATGCAATTACATCAAGTGTTCATCATATCACTTCATACGTTTCAACAAATAAAAACACCTAAATTTACTCAACAAATTGCATATAGCCAAATTTCAACCTTGGGAATTATCCATCAGAATAATATCACGTTACTTCATGTGTTCATGCAGCTACATCTAGTATTCATTATATTACTTCATACGTTTCAACAAATAAAAAAAATAACTAAATTTCCTCAACAAATTGCATGTAGCCAAATTTTAGACCTTGGGGAACTGTCCATCAGAATAATATCACGTTATTTCATATGTTCATGCAGTTACATCCAGTGTTCTTCATATTACTTCATATATTTCAGTAAATTTAAAAACACTTAAATTTTCTTCACAACATGCATATAACTGAATTTCAGATCTGGCAAAAAAAAGTTTACAATATAAAACCGTTATGCAATTACTTCATGCGTTTAACTGTATATACACAATCAAAACCAAACTTGGATGTAAACTTGTTGAATTTTCAGATTGAACACATTTGTTGCTTTCTCCCTCAAACTAAACAATTTCATAGCCTCGAATTGCTTCGTTTTCCACAGTTTATAACAACACCACCTTAGATCGTAGATTTTATAATTTCAACCGTTAAACTAAGATTTTCAACTGTAAATTTTATATTACCTCGATTATTTCACCTTCACAGATCGTAGAAACTTTCAAATATACTCTCCTTTGATATTTCTTTCGCAAAATTCACCAATTTTGAAGCTAAAAGCCGATTTCTTCATATTTGTGATTTTTTTTTTGCAGAATTTGATCTGAGCTCGATCGCAAATCTAAACCGCTGATTTGCAGAGCTTTGATCGCCAATTGCGGAGTTTGAATCTGGTGCTTAATAGCTCTGATTTAGATTGAGTTTGGAAAGGAATGAAATTCCTTGATTTTCGGGAGGAAAGACAATTTGGCAGTTATTTGGGAGGAGAGAGAAAATTGGGTTTGACCCATTTTTGTTATAACCCAATTTTTGCCCCATTTTCAACCTATTTTCATATTTTGCAATCAAGTCCTATTTTTTTAGCTCCATTGTATTAATCGTAGTCTGGTCCCTCGTCTCAACACTTGCTATGGTAAGACGGTCTCACGGAATTTTTTCTCTTACACAATTAGCACAAAAATGCATTTTAACTAGTTAAACACGTTATTCTCTTCAGCCTATTAAAATTAGTAATTTCAATAAGAGCTAACATGAAATTTCCAACATTAAATTATGTAAATTTAAATATTTATTTTCGTTCATCCCATAAATAACCTTCATTAAGATCCTCACATAGAACTCATTCAAATAAAGATTTTTTCCAACATTAAGTAATCTCCAATTGTAAATTGAGATTATATTTGAAGGAAACTAAGACCATAAGTGTTTAAATGGTTAAACTTGTATTATTTTTTAGAAGAAAATGCTAAAATAATCTTATCTTTAGGGTGAGTGTGAATATAACCATGCAAAATAAGAAAGTGTCAAAATAACTTTAACTTTATGATGTAGTATGTGCTAATATAACCTTGGTAGCCGTTGACTTCAATAGTCAACACCGTAATTGGACGGATTTTAATGAAATGGCAGTTTTACCGTTGCTAAAAAAATAATTTTTTTATACTATCCCTATTGACCGGAATAATTATTTTCCCTGAAACTCTTTTCTTCTTTCACCCTTGTTGACCGGAAGCCCTTTTCCTCTTCCCGTTGCCAAACGTACTTCAAGGACTTCCTCCAAATAGGTTTCTTCGAACCAGCTGCATTGCCATAGCTCTCATCTTCCGGCGGTGAGCTCTCCACATCCGCATTATTCTTTGGCGGAATAGAATCGCCAGCGGGGATTGGTGAAGAAGTCGTCGAAGAACTAGGCACATCTGTTGCACTGGGGCTGGATTCGAGCTCTACTCCACGTACTACCTGCGCCCAATGGGATTGGAGTCACCGTCGGTTGCTAGGGCTGCTCGCGACACCATATGAGTTGGATTCGAACTCCACGCCGCACACTACCTACGTCCAAGGGGATAGGAGCCACCGACAACTGCTAGGGCTGCTCGCGTAAACACTGGAGATGGATTCGAGGGTGCTGCGAGAGGGTGGGGGAGAGGGTGGTGGGAGAGGTTGGTGGGAGAGGTTGGTGGTGGCAGAGAGGGTGGTGGGTGGTGGTGGTTGGCGGCAACGGGAAGGGTAAAGTAGAAAAAAATTGAAGCTGAAATGGATGAGGGGCATATTCATCATTTTGGGTCCAGTCAACTGCCCAATTGGTGAGTAACGACGGAATGTGGTGTGAGGGTTATATTTGCACAATTCATTATAAAGTTAGGGTTAATTTGAAATTTGCTCATTTTGCAAGATTATATTGGGACTTTCAACCTGAATGTTGGATTAAAATGCATTTAATCCTAATCTAATGAATTTATAAGCAGAAGATAATGGAAAATTTTCATTTGACCAAAAGTTTACGCCATCGTCCTCTGTGGTCTTATTCCTTTTTCTTTTCTCAATGGACAATCACATCATGCAAGTCTTGAAAAACTGGCCTTTTATTTTCTTTCTTGAAAAACTGTAAAATTGAAGTACCGTACGTTACATAATGAATCAATAATTTAATATTTTATTTTTAATTTCGATCCAAATTTTAATTTTAATAATCTAATATTTTATTTTTGATTTCGATCAAAAAAATTTCTCCTATCATTTATTTTTAATGGTTTTTTCATGAACAAAATAATATTGGAACTAAAAATGAAATTTAGTTAATTCTCTGCAACGCAATGTGATATTAATTTATTTTTTTTGAAATTTTTGAAAATTTAAATTTAAATTTAAATTTCATAGCGTATTAATAAATTTCACATTCAACTTATTTTTGGTGGACAAATTTATTTACAATAAATGTTAATGGTAAAATTAATGAGTAGAATATTAGAAAATCAAGTGAGGTTCATGAATAGTGCAAGGTAGTGTCTTATCACTGTGGAGAGAAAAAAATGATCTCTTAAATGATTTTTTGGGGTAAAGTAGAAAAGAGAGATTGAGAAAAATAAAATATTTAATTGGCAAAAAACTACTGACCAGCAATCTCTACCATCCCATGGCCTAATACATTAATTAACACGTTCTGATGTCGAGTAAATACCAGTCGTCTTCGTACTATTGCATTGAGAAGATTGATCACCCGTACTAGCGCAAGTGAACTTTGTTAATATTACATAGTTCCTCCCTCTGATACCCGGGTACGGTAAATGGGTCATTGTACCCGTACCGGGTATGTACCGGATACAGATTTGGTCTGGGAACGTCTCCGGTACGATTTGATTTTTTGGGTACTTTGATCGGTTACGGGTACGGTCAAGATGGAGGAGACGGTTTGGAGTACATTGTACCCCATTAATTCTGAATAAATAAATTAAAATTAAAAGTATAAATAAGAAAAAAAAAGGAAAAGTTGAAAAATAGAGAAAAATCCTTCGTTCGCCGGACTTGGAGAAAAATGTTATGGTTGAAGATTGATATTTTTCATTCATTTTTCATGTTTATTGTTATGTTTTTCGTTGATTTGAACGATGAATTTTATTTGGTGTTTGCTTATTTTAGTCTTATTGTTTAAGACATCGAA
>JAULKM010045941.1:0-12956 GCA_032355605.1 Rubia tinctorum
GGGGTATTAGTATTGGGTTACCCCATTGAAAATTTTCTAGATTCGCCCCTGCTTGAAGCCAAGGGCGGAGCCAGAAAGCATTTGTGGCGGGGGCTGATGTGCAAAGAAAAAAAATTTCAAATTTTTCTTTGTATTAGAGGGGGCTGAAAAAAAATTTAAAAAAATTACTCTAAAATTTTCCGTAAATTTTAGCTTGGCGGAGACTGGAGCCCCCTCTATCCCCCGCCTGTCTCCGCCCCTGCTTGAAGCTCACTGCAAGGATCTTGAGGCCAGAGTTGGGGAGATCTATGAGGAATTGAAGCTCCAGAATCAAGAATTGAGAGTGAAAATGGAGCTTACCAAGGCAAAGATCAATGCAACCGTCGAACATACTTTGAAAGTCTTTCAAGCGGAAAATCAAAAGCAGCAAAATGAGCTGAGGAAATCGATGGAGATAATGATGGATATGTTTTCAGTGCAGTGGAGAAACATCCAAAAGAAAGGAGAAAGCTGATAGTTCTGACAAATCTCGGCAACAGAGAGCAACTACTCCTTTGAACAATAGTGAGGTTAGATCTGAACCTAATTTTGTTATTATTTTCACAATAAAACTTATTGGATAAAGATCCATTAGGTTAATGGATAAAATTGGGTTGTAATTATTGAGTTGATTTAGGTTGGATAACAGGTTACTCGTTGGAAAATTTTGGGTCTAGTTGGATTGCGTTGGACAAGGGATAACCCGTGGATAATTTCTTATCATAAGATTACAATTTTTTTTTACAATTTGGGTTAAATTTTTTGTAAATTGGGTAACTGATAAATGATCAGTTGGGTCAAGACAAAGTGACCCATTGGGTAGAATTCATTTAGTAGGGTTGTAAACGAACCGAGTTGTAAATAATGAGTAGTGGTGAAAATGAACCAAATTGTTTTTAAAAAAAACTCGTGAACAACTCGGTCAAACCTCGACTCGAATTTGATTTAACTGAGATCGAGCCAAGCTCTTATAGTATTCGAGTTGGAGCTCACTAATATTATTCGTAAAGTTCGTTGAACCAATATAATATATTTTATTATATATGATATTTTATAATCTATGTAAAAAATAAATTATATTTAATAAGGGCTCGAGTTAGAGATCGAGCAAAATTAATTTTATTCACATTCGAGTTTGAGACAATTTTACCAGGTCGAGCTTGAAACAAGCAGAGCTCACATTGAGGTTTCTTCGAGTTTGGGTCGACACATTTACATCCCTAATCTATCGAGCTCGAACCAAATAATTTCATTCAAACTCGAGTTTGACCCAAATTTTTACAAGCTTGATAGAAATCAAGCCAAGCTCAAAATTAAGATATTTTAAACCACCCGAGCTCGAATTAAGAGTTATTCAAATTTGGCTCAAGGTAAAGATATTTTAAACTAGCTAAACTCGAATTCGATTAAGATCGAATAGTATTCGAAACTGAGCTCAACTAATACTATTCGTTAACTTATCGAGATTATCGAGCCAACATAATTTTTATATATATTTGATATATTTTTATTAAATATAATATATTATAATGTATGTAGAAAATTTAAAATTTATTTAATCATGGGAGTTCAAGCTCAAACACGAGCTCAAGTCAAGATTCTACAGGCTAGATCGATCTCGAACAGAAACTCGAGCCAAATTAGTTTCACTCGAACCCGATCTCGAACCAATATTTAAGAGGTTCGATCGAACTCGAGTCGAGGTCGAGCTAGAGATATTTTTAACGAGTCGAACTGAAACTAAGAGTTATTTTTATCTCAGCCCGATTTGACAACTCGGGCCAAGAACACGACCTGGTAACCCATATTCAAAGTTCTAAATATGACTAACTTGAGGTTGAAACCTGAATTGACTTACTCAAGATAGAGGAAGAAGAATAGAGAGTGAAAATGTTTGATGATAACTTATTGGGTAGGTTACATAATGACTTACTTGATAATACATGTGTTGATGGACAATTCCGAATAAAAATTTAAGATACAATATAATTTAAAATCTAAATAATTAATGAGTTGTTATATTTAAACGTGATCCTTTTGTTGACTGATATTCCTACTTGAGAATTACACACGATGCATTAATTAAAATAAATTAAATTTTTTATTAATACTATAATAATTTCTAAAAATAATAATAGCATAAAATGAAAATAAAAATTAGAACATAATTTATACTTGTGCAATGCACGATTTAAAATAAGTAGCTATAATTATTAATATTTTATTATATTTATAAATTATAAGTAAAATTTAATTTAATTTACTATTTATTAATAATTAGTTAAATATTTTATATTTACGTGAAAATAATATATATTTTTTTTGTAAAGATGGACTATAAATTTTGTATAGAAATACTGTCAAAAATAAATAAATATAAAAATAATTTTATATGGAATAAGTAAAGGTAAAGCGAGAGGAAGGCGGAAAGTAGGTTATAGAAGAAAAGGTGACGTTTTTCAATTTAGGAGAATAATGAAAACATAATCAATTTTCAAAGTAGTGGAAAACAATTAAATGAGGCTAGCTGATGTGTCGAGTTTTGGAAGTGTCACTTGTCAAAAATTTGTGAAAGTTGATGTGGTTGAATGTGGAGGTGCCACTTAATCAAGAAGTTGCCCTTTTGGTACATAGTATAGATTGGATTAGTACATTTTAACTCGTTGGATCATATGAGTTATCCCATGGGTTTTCCACGATTTATTCATTTTATGACCCAACCCATTTGTGATCTAACCCAAAATGACTCATTCATAAATGTGTTAATTGAGTAGTGATCCATTGGATAATGGGTTAATTGGGTTTGGATAATGGGTTTATCCAAATCACCCCATTTGACGGGTCTAATCCCTTCTTCACCTATTGTCATGGACTCAGAGGTAGTTCCGTATTTTCCTTGGCTATTATGCAAATCATCATTCCAGAAACTGTGAAGAACAACTAGCTCAGTTGCAGCTTTCTCAATTTTCAATTGAATCCTAACGACATTGGTTGAAGACGGTTTTGAGCTCATTTGATTAGTTTATATGCTTCTGAACTGTAATTCACAACTATTTGTAAGCATTGTAGCTAGAATGCGGGTCATGAAACTGCTCTTCTCATCTCAATTCTAAACCTTCTTTCTCATCTAAATCCCTTTTCTCATTCGATATTACTTTTTTGGGTTTAATTGACCCTCAAGTGTGAAAAAATTAGTATAAGATCACTCTTTCCTTTGCTATGGCGGATCATACTAGGAGTAAATTGATAGAGAATCACATCAAGGAGCTGGATATGAAGGTCAATGAGGTTTCTCAAAGTGTTAAAGAAATCTATGTTGAGCTCTCTGACAAGTTGGACGCAAGGATCAATCGATTGGTGAAGGCATCATTGAATCTATTCCAAACTGATTTTTCAAAGAAAATGGATTCAATAGTGCATGTGATTCAAGATCTGAAAGGAGCGAGCAAGGAATCAGAGCAAGGAGATGATTCCGGTAAGAAGAAATCAGAAATGGCTTGGAGTCCAAATGACGAGGTCAATATGGAGAATTCTCCTGAGAATCAGCATTCTGTTCATCTATACTCAGATTCTAGTACACCTAGACTGAATAATCCTAAGGTAATTTTTACCAATGATGCTATGCCTGTTACTTGGAGTTGGAGAGATAAACTAGGCAAAATTCTAGTAGGACTGAATTGATTAAATTTAGTGGAGAAAAACCGAAGGAGTGGATTCGTAAGTGTGAGAAGGGGTTGCATCTTGATGTTATGATGAAAAAAAGCCGAACCACTCTTAGTACTAGTTCTTTGTTGAGTAGAAGCAATAATGATAGAACAGTCAGGAAGGGAGAAAATGGAGGTAAAAGCAACTTTGATTGCTTTAAAAGTATTTCTCAATAGGAAGCTCAATATAGAAGGGAGCATCACTTGTGCTATAAGTGTGGTGAGAAGTTCAGTCATGGGCATCAATGCTAATGTAGACAGGTTAACCACATGGTTGTTCATACTGAAGAAGAGGAACAAGATGATATTGTATTGGTAGAACAGAATGAAGAAGAAGTTAAAATGTTGGAAGAAGCCAATCCTGATCATTTTACTGTCATAACCATTGGGAATGAAAATAAGGAGAATATTATATCTTTGGAAGGAACTATTCAAGGTGTTAGGGTCAGCTTTTTGCTTGACACGAAGAGCACTAATAGTTTCATAGATCCAAAGGTGGTCGGAAAAATTGGGTTGAAATAAGTACCTATTAAACCATTTTCTGTAACCATTGCTGACGACAGTCAGGTATGGGGAACTAAAGTTTTTCCAAAAGTGTTGTGGAAGGTTCAAACTCACAAGTTCGCTTTTGATCTCATGGTTATGGAATTAGGGTATCTTGACATTATATTGGGAGTTGATTGGATGAAGTTTTTCAGTCCAATTAGCTTTGATTTTAACACTCATGGTGTATCTTGTTTAAGCAAGGGAACTCAGTGGTATTTGAAGGGGATTTGTGCTGATGCTAGTATGAATTTACTGAGAGGATATCAGGCTCAGGAAGTTTACAATCACAGGAAAATGATGGCTACTATGGATGAGTTTATGGCTGGACAAGATTATGGCAGGGAAAACCATAAAACCAGACAATATTGTAGGGATCAATTTTATCCGAATGGACAGTTTGCAAGTTATAATCAATTTTGAAGATATGATCATTATCAGGGACAATATCAGTTTCTGAGGAAGAAAAAAGGCTGAAGAATGGAAGTGTAAGAAAAAGGGCAACAAGGTCAGCAAGAATTGGAACATGAACTACAATAAGTCGTGGGTGAGTTTTCTAACATTTATAAAATGGCAAGTGAATTCCACCTTGTAGAACTATTGATCATAAGATTCCTCTAAAACCCGGTGTCCAACTTTCCAGGATTAAGCCATACAGATATCCACATGCACATAAGGATGAAATAGAAAAACAAGTAGTTGAACTGTTGGAGAATAAAACCATAAAACTAGTACCAATCTATATTCATTGCCAGTTCTTTTGGTTAAGAATAAGGATGCAAGTTGGAGACTGTGCATTGATTATAGGAAACTAAATGATCAAAATGTAAAAGATAGATTTCCTATACCTGTGATTGAAGAGTTGCTTGATGAATTGTATGGATCCAAATTCTTTACAAAGTTAGATCTTATATCAGGGTGCCATCATATCAGGGTTTGTTCAGATGATGTGTATAAAACTTCTTTTCAGACTCACCATGGCCACTTTGAGTTCTTAGTGATGTTATTTGGTTTTTTTTTTTTAAATGCTCCTGCTACATTCCAAAGTTTAATGAATCAAGTTTTTCATCCATTTCTTTGGAAATTTGTGCTGGTTTTCCTTGATGACATTTTGGTTTATAGTAAGACAAATTCTGATCATATTAATTGGTTGAGAAAAATTTTGACGGTAATGAGAGAGCACAAAATGTATGCTAAGAGGTCTAAATGTGTTTTTTCCGAATCCAAATTGGAGTATCTTGGTCATATTATATATGATCAAGGTGTAGGGATGGATCAGCGGAAGGTAGCCTGCATTATTGAGTGGCATATGCCTAAAAATGTTAAAGAGTTACGGAATTTCTTGGGCTTAACTACTTATTACATGAGATTTGTGGCTGGCTATGGTGTGATATGTAGACCTTTACATGACCTCTTGAAAAGGGAAGGATTTCATAAGGCAAAAGAAACATGTAACAAACTGAAATCAGTAATCACTACATCACCTGTTCTAAAGATGCCCGAGTTTACTAAAAAAATTGTCATTGAAACTGATACATGTGAAGAAGGTATGGTGGTTGTACTTATGCAACAGGGAATGCCAATAGCTTTTCTGAGAAAAAATTTCCGCCCTAGAAACAAAGGCTATCTACTTATGAAAAAGAACTCTTGGCAATAGTAATGACAGTAGACAGGTGAAAACATTACCTTGTTGGCAACCATTTTATAATTAAGACTCATAATCAAAGTCTTAAATATCTGATAGAGCAAAAACTCACCAATGCACTGCAGCACAAATGGGTTATTAAGCTTCTTGGTTTAAGTTTTGAAATCCATTATAAAAAGGGATCTGACAACAAAGTTGTAGATGCATTATATAGAAGACCACGGGAGGATGTTGATGTCTGTTGTGAGAATTCCTTGAATGTTGTCTTTGGAAGGCATGAAATGGGAATGAATATTGATGCCATCCTGAGTAATACAGGTCTGACTGCAAGTGAACATACTCAAAATAGTTTATTACAATAATTCCAAAAGAACATTGTGGATACATCATGAGTAATGAAATTTTAGGTTAGAAAACTCTAATGAATAATCAGTTTTGATCTCAGGGTGGAACAACTGTCATATAGTGCAAAGGTATTGGTTCTTCTTCTATTTTTCCTGAGGTGATTAAACAATTGGAGCAAAGCTATAAAAAATGATGGGAACCCCATAGAACTGATATCTACAGATGCTTTATCCAAAAGTTTTGAGTATACTTTTGTGAGAGGAATTTTGAAACATGGAAACAAGATCTATGTTGGTTCTGGGAATGATGTTAGAAAAGAACTGTTGCAGGCAATGCATTCTTCACAGATTGGGGGGTCATTCAGGTCAAGGGGCAACCATCAAAAGGGCAATGGAAGTTTTCACTTGGCCTCAGATGAAGCAAGAAATTATAGAATTCATCAGAGAATGTGATGTTTTCCAAAGACACAAGGTTGAACATTGTCAGAGCCATGAGTTACTACAACCTCTATCAATCTCTGATCAGGCATGGAAACAAATCTCTATGGATTTCATAGAGAAGCTGCCATAATCTGAGGGTTATAACACTATTCTAGTAATAGTGGATAGGCTCACTAAATGATAGAGATGCCAAGACGAATACCACCATAAATGAAGACATTTTATGACTTTATCAAACATTCAAGGGTTATGTTCGAGATCTTCTAAGTGACATGGCTGGACCGATGACAAGGTCAAGAACGAATCTTAGAGATGCGGCATTCTTCGATTGATCAACTTCATGATGAACAACTCAAAACCAAATCAGCTAGGGCTTGAATTAATTATTCAAGCTTGTCAATTAGCTGAAGACATCATGAAGAACACTATACTCTTTTTCCCACTAGGTTTTTAACAAGATAGTGTGATATTTGTAAAATGTTGTAAAATTAATTCAGTTTGGGTTATTTGGTCTATAAGCTCGGCCATGTGGGCTTTGAAAGATTGAATTTCAAAAATACAATCCATTAGGGTTTAGAATATTCAGTTTTATTTTGATTAGACTTAGATTTGATAAGATTAGATAAGGTAAGGTAATATTCTTCAAGATTAACATAGATTACCATTTATTTTAGACATTTTAGTTAGATGTGGTTTTAGCTTCTTAAAGTTGTCATAAGTCGATTAAGTTTCCATGTGTGATTATGGTTTATGTCCAAGACTAACCCTATAAATAGGGAGGATGTCCAACGAATTTTTACACCTTTTATCAATCAAATATTTAGAATTTTTTAGTTATGCTCATTGTTGCTTAATCCTGCGGGTTAATTAAGTACCAATAACCTTGTGAACTAATCATACGGGCTAGTTAGTGAGCAAGTCAAAATTAGAATACCCCAAGGGCTAGATTCTGAATTTTGTGCGGCACTATAGGGTTTGGGAGAGATACCTACCATTGTCAAAGATCTAAAATTTTGCAATCCAGAGTTTTCGCAAAGAGGTTAATATCAGTTGGTACCGGAGCATTCTTGTTTTGATCATAACTTCTTCATTACAGCTCCATTTTGTACCATTAAAATTGATTTTTGTTCCTTATTCTTTGTAGAATTTGGAATTCTAGATCATAGAGCCCAATTTTGAGTTTATATATTTTACATTTCAAAAATAAGTCTGCAGTACTTATCTCCTCTTTTGCTTTGAATCAACGGTGAATTGATCAATTGCCCTTACATTAGCCTTATCCTTGTGAGTTGTGAGTGATATACACTTGGTGAGTGACCTTACCAAAAAAGGGAAGGGGGAACAGATTTTATTACTAACCGTTTCTTAGCAGTTAGCGGAGATGGCAGACGAGAATCCATTCGTCCCACCTTTTGTTGGCAATCCCAACAATTTACCATTGATGAATGTGTCCAATAGTAGTATTCATGGTGAGCAACCATGAGATAATGCTCCGGATAGTTGGGATCGACATCGATTGAAACCGAATGAACCTGTTGATCCAAATCGGTTTGTTGTCACTATGAATGCGCTTATGAGTGAGGTGCAGCGATTGTCAAGAA
The DNA here is from genome assembly GCA_032355605.1 of Rubia tinctorum. Lineage (NCBI taxonomy): Eukaryota > Viridiplantae > Streptophyta > Magnoliopsida > Gentianales > Rubiaceae > Rubia > Rubia tinctorum. Next base: position 8,297 of record JAULKM010045941.1, read on the forward strand.
AAATTGACACCATGGAACCTCCTACACCACAATCCACAGCCATGAGAGGTGATCCTCAGGGATTTGTTTGCAAATTCCAAGGTTATGATAGTTCCGATGAAGATTCAAATGAATCGGAAAGGCGATCACATCGAGGGTCTTCAAGAAGGCATCACCACGATTGAAATCATGACTCCCGAAGGAGAATGAGGGCCAGTTTGAGTTCAGGGTCAATTTCATACTCTGCACGAGACATCAAGGGTTTGAAATATGATATCCTTCGATTTGATGGTCAACACAACTCGATAAGGTATCTTTATTGGGAGCGACATATTAGAATCTGTTTAATCTTAACAACTATCAGGAAAAAAAGTTAAAGTGGCACGGTATTCCTTTACTCATTATGCGGTTGAATGGTGGAAAAATTTGCGAGAAAATAAACAAGTTTTCAAAAAGAGACCTATCTCGAGTTGGGAGAGATTGAAATCTGAGCGTTGTCAATATCATATTCTGCCTACCTATCCGATGGACTAACATTCTTATTTGTCCAACATGAAGCAAGAAAATTGCACCGTTGATGAATACTGGTAAGATCTCGAGTTGACCATGAGAAGGGTCGGGATAAAAGAAGATGTCGCACTCATCAAGAATTAATTCATTGAAGGCTTGCGTGAGAATATTCAAACGCCAGTCAAGCTTCAACATCACATCTCCGTGAATGATTTATGGATGAAATAAAGGTTGGTTGAGAGTACTATGCGGACAAGGAAGCAACAATTCAGTTTTCCCAGTCAAAGGTTAGGGTTTAACTCTGGAAATCCTAGTTCGGGCCGAGGAAGAGGGGCACCAATGGGGGGGGAGGTTCACTCCAGACCTACTCCAATCTGACTTACAATTCCAATGATATAAGAATGGTGCCACAAATGTCAAACCAACAGTCTTCAAGGAATCCAGGTAAGTACCATGTCTCATCATCAAATTCGATTTCTTTTAACAATCTTACTTGTTTTCATTGTAAAGAGAGAGGACATTAGTAACTGTCTCCATTCTTAAGTGTTAGCCACCATGGAGGAAGGCGATGAAGAATATGAATACGTTGATATGCCACCTCTCTATGAGAGTGGAGAAGAACATGTAGATGAAGAGATCTTCGTAAATGATCAAGGTGAACAAGGTCTGGAAACACAAGGTAACTTCATAACATTAAGAGCTTTAAACTCTCAAGTGGCCAAAACTTAGGTACAAAGGATTAATATTTTTCATACTCATTGCCTTGTGAAAGATAAGAATTGTTTACTAATTATTGATAGAAAATCTTGTGCTAATATTGTTTCCCATCTTCTTGTGAAATCATTGTCTTTACTTGTTACTAATCATCCATCATAGTATAAACTTATTTGGTTAAATGGTAATGGTGAGGTTAAGGTTAATAAACAATGCATGACTAACTTTAAGAACAAAAAATATCATGATTCTATCTTGTGTGATGTTATACCTATGGAAGCTAGTCATATTTTTGTTAGGATGACCATGCAGTTTGATCGTAAATCTATGCATAATGGTTACACTAACAAAATCACTGTGATTAAAAATTGAACCAGGTATACATTAACTCCATTGTCACCAGTGGAAATTATTGAGGCTCAGAGACGCATGAAAATTGACAAAGAAAAGTTTGCGACTGAGCAAGAGGAGGCCGACCAAAACCCTAGCCAGGGTTTGAAGGAGCACGGCCCAAAGATAAAAAAAATGAAGGCAAAACCCCTAAAAGTTTCGTCCAAAAACTAGGGGTGGCCGATCCAGGTGAATCAGGTAAATCGGTGAATGATTCTGAAAAGTCGCAATTTTTTTAATTTTCACATCTTAATCCCTTACCATCAGTTTATATGATGAAACATGAATTGCCCATAGAATCTGGAAAATCTTTTTATGCATCCATTAGGGACGTAATTCGTGCCTTTTCTAATCATTCTCATGTATTAATTCTACATTTTAAAGAAAGTTATTTAGCCGAAGAGGATATATTTATGCATGTTCCTCCCTGGTTTGCTGAGATGTTGCAGGAATTTGAGGATGTCTTTCCAGAAGCTTTGCCGCATGGATTACCACCATTGAGAGGCATCGAGCATCAGATTGACTTGATTTCGGGTTCAGTTATACCTAATCGACCAGCTTACAAAGCAAACCCTGAGGAGACAAAGGAACTACAATTACAAGTCGAGGAATTAGTTAAAAAAGGTTATGTGTGCGAATATTCAAGTCCTTGTGACGTACCTGTCATTTTAGTTCCTGAGAAAGATAAAACTTGGCTAATGTGTATTGATTGTCGTGTTATTAACAAGATAACCATTAAATATCGCCATCATATCCCTAGGTTAGATGATATGCTTGAAGATTTGTATGGATGTGTGATATATACTAAGATTGATTTAACTTAGGGTTATCATCATATTCAAATTAAGGAAGGGGATGAATGGAAATTTTCATTTAAAATTAAGTTCGGGTTATATGAATGGATTGTTATGCCTTTCGGATTAACTAATGCACCTATTACTTTTATGCGGTTGATGAATCATGTTTTGAGAAAGTTTATTGGTCGATTTGTATTTTGATGATATCTTGATCTATTCTAAATCGGCTGATAATCATATTGAGCCTGTAAAAATGGCTCTTGTTGCATTCCGTGAGTCTTGTTTGTATGCAAACATCAAGAAGTACACTTTTTGCCCTTCCGAAGTAGTGTTTCTTTGTTTTGTGGTCTCTAAGGAGGGTATAAAAGTTGACGACACCAAAATTGAGGCTATTCAGACTTGGTAGAAACCTATCAATGCTAATCAGGTGTGTTGTTTTCATAGCTAGTATTTATAGAAGGTTTGTGCTTGATTTTTCATCTATTGCTGTACCTTTAAATGAACTAGTTAAAAAGGATGTGAAGTTTGTTCGGGGTGAGGATCAAGAGAATGCATTTAATGAATTGAAAGTACGATTATGTAATGCTCATATTCTTACTTTACCTTATTTTAATGGTACTTTTGAGATTCATTGTGATGCTTCTGGTGTTGGTATTGGTGTTGTCGACATATAGCTTACTTTAGTGAAAAGCTAAAGGGAGGTATTCTAAACTATCCCGTGTATGATAAAAAAAAATTATGCAATTGTGCGAGCATTAGAGACATGGAAACATTATTTATTTCATAAAGAATTCATTATTCATAGTGATCATGAGTCATGGAAATATTTGGAGAGTTAGATGAAGTTGAATAAGCATCATGATAAATGGTCTAGTTTTATTGAATATTTTCCTTATGTGTTGCGATACAAAAAGGGTAATTTTTTTTTATTGTTGATGCTTTGAGCCATAGACATGTTTTACTTACAAGATTGGAATGTGTCCTTTTAGGGTTTTCTTTCGTGCGAGATTTATATGCTACTGATCCTAATTTTTCATCTGTTTATGCTGCTTGTGAGCATGGTGCGCATGAATCATTTTTTCGGCAAGATGTGTTTTTATTTTGTGACAATAGGTTGTATATTCCTCAATGTTCTATGCGTGAATTACTTGTTAGAGAAGATCATTCATGAGGTTTAATGGGACATTTTGGTGCATTTTAAACTTATAATTTGTTGCAAGAACACTTCTATTGGACAAAAATGCCTCTTTTTGTTGATAGGATCTGTAGGAATTGTATTGATTGCTTGAAGGCGAAATCTAAGACTAAACCTCACGGTTTATATATCCCTTTACCTATTCCTACACATCATTGGGTTGATATTTCTATGAATTTTGTTCTCAGATTACCACAATATCAATCATGTAATGATTCTATCTTTGTGGTTGTTGATCGATTTTCCAAGATGGCACATTTTATTCCTTGTAGGAAGACAGATGACGCAAAATATGTCGTAAATTTATTTCTGAAAGAAGTGGTCTGATTACATGGCATCCTTGCGTCATAGTATCAGATAGATATGTCAAAATTTTCCCTACTTTTGGAATACATTGTGGCGCAAGTTAGGGACAAAATTGCTATTTTTACGGCAAGTCATATGCAAACTGATGGACAAACAGATGTCACTAATATCACTTTAGGGGATCTTCTGCTTGCCCTAGTTCATAAAAATTTCAAGAATTGGGAAGCGTGCATTCCGATTGCAGAGTTTGCTTACAATCGCACTGTTCATTCTGCTACCTCTTTACCTCAATTTGAAATCGTTTATGGATTTTTAACAAATACACCTCTTGATTTAATTCCTTTGAATTTTAAACAGGTAAACAATTTGGATGGAGAAAAGAAGGATGATTTTGTGAAGTGAATACAAGAGAAGGGACGATTGAGGATTGAAAGGACGAATGCTCAGAATGTTGACGAAGCCAACCATGGGCGCCAAATTGTTCAATTCAAGGAGGACGACTGGATTTGGTTGCATCTGCGGAAATAAAGGTTTCTGAATGCTCGGAAATCTAAATTAAGTTCGCGTGTAAATGATAATGCTTACAAGATTGATCTACCAGGAAATTATGGTGTTAATACTACCTTCAATGTTGCTGATTTATCTCCATTTACCTTTGAAGATGATTTAGTTTCGAGGGTGAAACCTTTCGACCACTGAGGGAATGATGGAGATGCCAAGATGACTACCACCATAAATGAAGGCATTCTACGACTTGATCAAACATTCA
>JAULKM010045951.1:0-29091 GCA_032355605.1 Rubia tinctorum
CCAACTATCTACTTAGTTGTATTTAGTAAGCATATTGGGCTTTAAAATAGTATCTTTGAGAGGTACGGCGACGACCTTCCAATACCCTACAACGTTAGGATTCCCAAAGACTTGAGGCTGGCGGTCCTTTGGGTAGACGAAACCCCTAGGTCTCCTAGGGCCGGAAGGTGCACCATATATGAGCGCCACTTTAGATTTGGGCTCTGTTTCCCCCGTTCGCTTATCCTCCTACGGCTTCTCGAGGAGCATCAAATCAATTTGGCCCAACTTCATTCAAACGTTTTTCTTTATATCATGGGATTTTTAACCCACTGCAAAAATTTGGGGCTTCATCCTAGCTACGAGCTTTTTAGGCATCTTTTTTTATCTCTCACGTAGTACGGATGTAGTGTATAATGGTGTGACGATAAAGGGGATAATAACCCTTAGCAATAGGTTTTCTAACCACCCCATTAAAAAAATTCAAACTGCCGAGATTGGTATAAGCCTCCAATTTATACCTTCGATAGCGAGGTTGAATTCTATTTCATTCCAAAATGGAATTCCCGGTCTCGATACGAGAATATATCGAATTACTCTGCGCCCGAGTTTATGGTTACCGATAGGGATAGGATTTTAAGCGATTCCCAAGAAATAGCCACTTCTGGAAAAAAATACATCAGGTTATTCTTGGCCATCTGATGTCTATGAAAAATGGGTCTATGGACAAGATCCAGTTTTTATGAAGCCCCCCTCATTCTCCATTTTCGAGGGTGCCTTATAGAGAAAAGAAAAAGAAGAAGAGAAAGGAGGCCAATGGTGGTAAAACTATGAAGGGTAGAGAGAAGGATCTCCATGCTTCGGAGGAGGGGACTTCGAAGAGGTTGAAACCTAGTCAATTGGGATCCATAGATCCTTCGTTTAGGGTCAACGCCAAGGGCCGCCGAGGTCACGGAAAACCCTTTTCAATATTTTCCCCCTATAGGTGAAGGTGTTTATTATTATCATTATTTTTTGTGCCTGCATTTTGACTTCATTATGTTCTTACTGACACCCTTTTTGTTTCGTTGGCCTTTTGTGACAAATTCGTTGGGGTAGAGAGCGGAAATGAGGAGATCCCTTTGGATGATCTTCTCAAGAGCCCTCCCTCGATAATACTTGATGGTGCCACTAGTAAAAAAAGGGATCGCAATGGACCCTCTATCTGCAGTCCCAGACCTCTAAAGTAAAAAAATAGCTAGTGGGGGTCCATTTGAGTATCCGGTTAGCTTCCAGACTTGGGTGACTAGGGATTTTCCATTGGGCTCAGTGAAGCCTTCTGTCGGTGAGTTCCCAGGAGTTGCATCGACGATGGAGGCCCTCTGCTCCGTCTTCGAAGATTACTTAGTGAAGACTCGTTTGGCCAAGGAATCCACCAAAAAAGCTAATGATGTTGTGGAGCTTTGGCGGAAACTAGGGGATACCCACTCCGATCACCAGAAAGAGCTGGAAAGGCACAAAGGAAAGCTGCAGGAGGCTGAGGCCTCCATTGAAGACTTATCCAGTTAAAACACCCATCTGAAAAATTCTACCCTGCCGAGCGCCAAATAGCGCTCTTTGAGGCTTATACTAATAAGCTAGTGAAGACACGAGGATTCCGGGGTTTTTCTCGTCCATGTCTGGGACCTGCGCGGGTCTGGCGAAGAATGCTCTTGCTACTTTGCTGAGCAAGGACCTCATGACGGAGTACTCTACCATGCTGGATGTTCACAAGAGTGGGATTCGACCTTCGCAGCTCAATCATCTCTGGTGGGAGTCTATTAAAGATGGTGGCATTAAACTTCCTTTGCTCGAGCATCTTAAGTCCTCCGGAAAGTTCTTTTCCGCGGAGGAGATCTGCGGGCTTGACGTGGATGAGAATGGGGAGTGGAAGTAGCAGGACCCCTTTATCCGACCGAATTCCAAGTTAGGCCATCTTCTTCGGGGCCTCCCTCTTTGGACCGATCGAGCCATAGCGTAAGAGAAAATGTATAAGCTCTAGCTGTTGAGATGCCCTGTACCTCTTTTTCTACGGTATTAATATTAATGAAATCTATTTTCTTTACCTTAGCATTTTATTTACTTGGTTATTCTATTTTTTTTAGAATATGTCTTTGGGTCTTTATTGTCCTCCTTACGCTCATAGGGGGATAATATTTGATTTTTTTTCAAGTTATGAAGAAATGGTATCAAGAAATTGAGGACTGAGATTGGGACCATCGAATAGCAGTGGGCTGATATTGGTGTAGATTGCTGCGTTGGGAGGACGAGATCCAAGCTGCTAAAAAGGAGATATCTTCCCTGAGGGAGGAGCTAGGCCTTTAGCGAGGGGACCAGCATTAGACCCAAAATGATCTTCTCGATGAGTTGAGTCGCTTAAGGGAGGAGAATGATCTTCTTGCCGTTACCCGGGATGGGATAGACGATGATGATAAACTCTTCCTGCATTGGCATAGCCAACTTCTCTTCGAAATAACCGTCGAGTATGGGTTCAGTTCAACTCAGGAGTAGTTGAATGCTGCTAGAGATTTCAAGTCATCTGGCCTTCTTCAAGTACTTAGTAGGCTATGATCCACTATCACCTCAAAGCTCAGAATTATCGTGCAGAGGGCAAGTTCTCTTTGGGATTCTGTTCAAGAGCTCACCTTTGAAATCGAAGGCTGGAAGGAAAAGAGCCAGTCACTTCAGGCTCGCTGGAACGATCAATTAATTAGGTCGAGCAGCTATGCTTGGTCACCTACCAAGAATGGGATAGGCTCGAGGAGGATTCCAAAGAGTATCAAAGAATTTTTTAGGCTTATGAAGACAACATTCGAGCTTATTACCTTCATCTCGAAATGATGGTGCCTACCATTATTGACAATCTCGAAGTGTATCTCCAGGAGACCGTAGATATCATGAAACTTAAGGAGCTCCAGATTCATCCTAAGTATGGGGCTTCCTTTAAAGAAATCGAGGGGTGTTTGATGAAGATTAGGGACAAGAACAAAGGGGTCTCGAGTTCTCGAGGTCCCGTGAAAATGAAGAAGAAAAGTTCAACTTCACACTTCCAAGCTCCGTGCAATTTTGTTCCCCGTACCCGGAACAGGTTCGTATTCTATTGCCTGGATCTCGAAGGGGATCATGAAGATGGGCCATCTTCAAGGCGAGCTTGTCAACCGAGCACCTCTTCACAGGAGGTAAAGGCCCTCCCGGATTGTCCTGACTCAGGCCAGCTAATAGGAGGCCCACTTCAACCGACCTCGGCGTCCTTGGCCCATCGAGCAATCCTAGAGGGCATCATCCAACCTAGCAATAAAAATATGGAGGAAGATGATGACTCTGAAGGTGTTCCCCTTTCTCGGAGGACAAGAGGTTCCCATGGTAGGCCGTCGGGTCTTTCCCATTTGCGGGGGATGCATGATTCGGACGGGTAGGCACCATATCTTATGAGGGATTTTCTTACAGCTATTTCCCCTATTTAATCTGAGGTTAGAGAGAACACGTTCCTTCCTTCGGAGGATTTATTCCGCCCTTAGTAAAAATTATACTTGTTGTGTTGTAATGTTGTATCCATTATTCTGTTGTATACTGGGAGTCTTCCCTCTATCTCTGAGCCATTTATTGCCTTTATTTGTATTTTCTCTACTTAAATAAGGAGGGTTTCTTATGCCCATTAATTAAGTCCTCTAATAAACCCTTGAGAGTTCTGTCTCGCGGGGATTTTGGCGCCGAAGCATTCATAGAGGGCCTTTATTCCTTGGGCATTTTAACGTCTTTTAGTGATTTCAACCCCGAAGCGTTCGTCGAGGGTATTTATCTTTCGAGCGATTTTTACATCTTTTATGTGAATTTCGATCCCCATGCATTCAGTGAGGGTGTTTATCCCTCGATTGCTTTTATGTTTTTAATGGGGATTTCGACGCCAAAGCGTTCATTGAGGGTGTTTATCTCTCTATCGCTTTTATTTTTTTAATGGGGATTTTGAGCTCGTGGTTTTGTTATGCATTTTGAAACTTTACCAGGTACTAGAGTAGTTTTTTAAATGAAACACATTTGATAGATAGGTGATAGAAACAAGGATCCTCCCTCGACTTACAGGAAGTTCTATTGTCGACGGTGTTTTTGGGCCTATAGATTTTTCTGTGTAAGCTACTCTCTGGCTTTACTGAATCTACTGTGACTTAGGAGAATAATACCTCCTAAATTTTCTGATATTCCACCTTCGAGGTATTGGCTCCCCTTGGGGTGTTTCCAGTGTGTAATTGCCACTCGGGTATGCCATTATAACTCGGTAGAGGCCTTCTGAATTTGCCGCCAATTTCCCTTCTCTTTCTCTTCGGCTCTTCTCTTTCTTTCTCATCACGAGGTCTCCTGGGAAGAACCAGACTCTTTGAACCCTCTGTTCATAATACCAGTTGATCTTTTCTTTCACCATGGCTTCGTGGAAAGAGATTTTTTCCCTCTTTCCTTCAAGAAGGTCCAAGTCCAGCTTGAGTTGTTCGTCGTTAACCTCTTGATTCTTGCTGCCAACAATGAACCCTCAAAATGTGGGCAGATTTATCTCAGCAGGGATTACCGCTTCTGAGCCATAGACTAGGCTATATGGAGTTTCACCTGTGGAAGAGGATTCTATCGTTCGGTATAACCAAAGCACGTTAGGTAATTCATTGATCCAACTTCCTCCTGTGCCTTCGAGCCTTGTCTTGATGTCATTGACTATAGTTTGATTCGTAACGTCCACATACCTATTGGCCTGAGTGTGATACACTGGTGACTAACTAGTAGATTTTTTATACCTTGCACCACCTTTTGAACAGGTCACTTACAAATTGGGTACCATTGTCGGTTATAATGGTTCGAGGGATCCCAAAGTGAAAAATAATGTTGTTCCAGCAGAACCCGATCACCGCCTTCTCTTTTATGCCGGTTAGGGCTTCAGCCTCCACCCATTTTGTGAAGTAGTCTACTGCTACAATCCAGTATCGGCAATGGCCCAGAGCTTCTGGGAATGAGCTTACGAGATCGATCCCCCATTTTTCAAATGGCCATGAGCTATTTATGTTTATCATTTCTTCTTGAGGCACATGGGTTATCGGTGTGTGTCACTGGAATTGGTGACAAGATTGGATATGCATATTAACTTCCTCGAACATTTTGGGCCAGTAGTACCCCGTTAGGATAAATTGTTTAGCAATCGCTCTAGCTCCCTGGTGACTTTCGCATACTCCCTCATGGGATTCTCGGATTAAGTAGTCAGCTTCATGTGGTGTAACACATCGAAGTAGTGGTTACAAATAGCATCATCGGTAGAGCACGTCTTCATAGATTACGTACATAGGAGCTTTTAGTTGAACCTTCCTTCAATGGCTCCTTCCAGAAGGGTACCACCTCGAAGATAGTTCATGATTGGTGTTATCTGTGACTTTTCTTATTCCACCATAATTACCTCTACTCCCTCTTCGAAGCTTCATTTGCTCAGCATCTCCACTATTAGACACCCTTGCGATTGCAAATCCAAATAGGATGAGGCCAGCTTCCTCAAAGCATCAGTCTTATGGTTCTTTTCTCGGGGGACTTGGGTTAAAGTGTAGTGGTTGAAATATTGGAGGAGTGACTTGACCACCTCCAGATAGCGCTACTGGATTCTTTCCCTAGCCTTGTATTCTCCATTGACTTGCTAGACCATGATTTGAAAAACGCTATAGATTTCCAAGTTTGGAAATCCTAAGTCCTTAGAGAGTCAAAGCCTAGTTATTAATTCCTCGTACTCTACTTCATTATTTATGGCCTTGAAGTCAAAGTGTAGGGCATGGAGATATTCTTTCTTGTCGGGGCTTGTAAGAAGAACCCAACCACGAACAATCAAGGAAGTGCAAATATTATAGGGATTGTTGGCAGCACTTAGTAGATTTGTTTCAAATGCAGCTGAGAAACATTTCCCACTGCTTCAATTCCTTAAGATGTTAAAAAAACTTTGCTGGAATGAGGAAAGTCAAAATGCATGAGTCCTTAAAGGAGCAGCTTCAAGCATTACCAACATTGAAGTCACCAATCTCGGGAGAAACCTTATATCTGTACTTAGTGGTTTCAAAGAAAGCCAAGAAAGAGCAGCGTCAGTTTTAGTGCGTCAATATAACCAAATACAAGTACCAGTGTACTACATCAGCACAATACTACATAGTGCAGAGAGGGCGTACATGCCACTTGAACGGCTAACTCTAGCCTTGGTATACTCAGTCAAAAGGTTGTGAACCTATTTTCAAAGTCACAGGATTATCGTCTATACTGATTATCCAATCAATAATATCTTAAGCAAGCCTGAATCATCTGGTAGAATGACCAAGTAGGCTCTTGAATTGAGGCAGTATAAGATCTAATTCCAATCACGAACAGCAATCAAGGCATAAGCCTTAGCATATTTCATTGTGAAGATGAAAAGTGAAATGCACAAGATGCGAATGCACAGAACCTTGGAATCAACAAAGCAAAATCCAAGTGGGTGGACATCGCATGGAAATTGTTCGTTGATGGAGCATCGAGCAAATAAGGTTGCAACGCAGGACTGCTACTAGTCAACCCAGAAGGAGGGGAGCACAAATATTCACTTCATTTTTGACTTTCCACTCACCAACAATGAGGCTGAGTATGAGGCATTAATATGCGTCTTAGGCCTTACAATCAGGATGAAGGTCAAAAGCATTTGAGGCTTTAGTGATTCACAAATAGTGGTCCAGCAAGTATTTAAGGAGAGTTCATCGGCTTATTGTTCAAATCAAATACTTTGATATTCAACATGTGCCAAGAAGTGAAAACATAAAATTAAAAAAAGACGACTTGAGCAAGTTAGAAACAGCTGGATTCGATTCATTGATCGGACATAAAGATGTGACAGTAGAGGTCATTCCAGTTAAAAGTACAGTAATAACAAATATGTCAATGGTTCAGATTGAAAAAGTAAACTGGATGACACCGTTGATAGATTACTTCGCTACGTGAAAGTTGCCAACAAACAAGATAGAGGCCAGAAATTTGGAACTGCAATCTCACAACTACATTTATGAAGGAGAAATTCAAAACGAAGTGAATATCAAGGGGATCACATGGTACAAGCTAGAAAGTTAGAACTACAATATCACAACTATATCTATACAAGAAGAGTTTCTTATCTCCATGGATAAAATGTGTAGGACCATCACAAGAAGGTGAGATCTTGAAAGAAGTGCACGAAATATTATGTGGACCGCATCAAGGATCTCGAACAATTAAAAGAAGATAATTCAGGCAGGATACTATTGGCCAACTATGTTCAACGATGTGCACAACTTCGTGTTCATGTGCAAAAGTTGCCAGATTAATGCTCCGATATCGCATAAACCACAGGCTGTTTTAACGGGAGTATATGGAGCATGGTCGTAAGATAAGTGAGAAATTGACCTGGTTGGACCTTTTCCAAAGGGTGCTGGCAATACAAGATTCCTCATTGTGGCAATTGATTATTTCATGAAATGGGTGGAAGCAAAGCCTTTGGGAAGAGTCACAGTAGAAGTAACAAGGAAGTTCGTTTGGCAGAACATAGTTTGTCGCTTCAGGGTGCCACACACTTTTGCCACAGACAATGGCACATAGTTCACAAGTGGGGCCTTTACTGAGTGATGTTTGAAGTTAGCGATTTCACAAAAGTTCACGTTGGAAGCCAAACCCAAGCAAATGGTCAGGTGGAAGTAACCAACAGAACCATAGTTCAGGGTATCCAAAAAATATTGGATGTAAGCGAAGTGGTTGGGTGGACAAGATACCCAACACCCTATGGTCGTACAGAACAAGTGTTCAACAACCAATGGGAGAAACACTATACAGTCTGGTCTATGGCTATAAAGCAGTAATACGGGTAGAGATTCAGAATTCAAGCCTTCGAGTAGAAGAATACAAGGAGGACAACAATCCTGAAATGATGAGGTTGGATTTGAACGAACTCGAAGAGAAAAGAAAACATGAAACAATCACTGAGGCAAAGTAAAAAGAGAAGATGGCTAGATAATACAATCAAACAGTCAAGAAGACGCAATTCAAATTGGTGATTTCTGTCTGCTGAAAAGTGAACCGAGCCTAGCAGGAGAAAAAGGAAATTTGAGCCCAAAGTGGAAAGGCCCGTACAAGATAACGAAAGCGCACAGATCCATATGCTATAAGTTAGAAATATTGGATGACATTAGCATCCCCAACACTTGGAATGTGATTAACCTCAGAAAGTTTTATGTGTAGATCTAAAGTGAAGGGTAGGAAAAATCCAATTGTATAGAATCCATGAGATGATCATTGGTGATGTTCGCGTCCTTGTTTTGTTTTGAAGGAGATATTATCGTAGCCATACATTATAAATATCAGAAAGCGTATTTGAAGGCAACACACTTTTCATGTCCTTTACTTACATCTTTTGAATAATAGCCAACTAAGGCATACCACAAACCAAATATCAAGTCTTTCAATCGCAAACAATTAATTCTAACCAATCGCAATGCAACAAGCTATAACTATTTGATTTTTCAAGCTATAGTTCTTGCAACGTCCCAATATTAATTTAGAAAGCTATAAATTTTGCACAAAGGCATATGTGTGTACAAAAATAGCGACGTAAGCAAGCAACATATCTTTTGGTTCGCATAATACAAGCTCACAAGTTTTCAAGCTACAGATCTTGCAACTTCATAAACTTAACAATGCAAGCCATAGATCTTGCGAAAGGGAATATATGCCCACAAAGACAATGAGAAAAACAAGCAATAGACCTTGCAAGTTTTCTCAATGCAAACTCTAAAATTTGCAAGCTATACATCTTGCAAAAAAGGCAAACATGCTAGCAGTATCAGCGATGGAAGAAATAAAAAACTATACAACCTTGGATGGTGCAAGGTTTAAAAACCTAAGTACGAAAGCAATAGACCTCTTAGATGCATAAACAAACGGACAATAGCAGAAGAAAAAAACACAACACTTTATGGTGATAGATACTGAATGAACTAAATTAAAAAATCCAAGTAAACATATTAAAACATTATGAAAAACAATCTATTACATCAAGAGGAAGAGATAGAAAAATATATGTGCTTCGATGCGCGAGATGATCCAGATTATGAAGAACTGCCACAAAGACGAGGTTTCCCAGATTCGCAATGAGATTGCTCAACCTCACACTCATCATCTAGGCTATTGTCATAATTCCATTTCATGTACAAGTAGGTGGGATGCCTCATTAGACCTCTCCATTCCATATGACGAGATACCTAGCATAGTACACCTTAAAATCAGTTATCAAATTTCTCGCAGTCAAGATGCATGCTCTTAACAGCAATAATATCTTGATAATTCTTATTCTAGTTGGTGAATGTGAGACCTAACAGATTTAAATAAATTAATCCTCTGCTCGCTAATATTTATCGTTAGGTCCCAAGACTAGTAGAATCACGATATGATGATGGAAGGGCCTGAAACTTATCTTTGTAATCAACACTAGCTTGCTCAAGCTGATACACACATGAGTCAAGCCGATTACACTCAGCACGAAGCTCATCATTCTCACTACGTAGTTGAGTGTTTATGGAAAACTATTCATCAAATCTACTTTACCACCCGGTTGAAGAATAAGAAAAATAATCACACTCATTATATTTTTTCTTCAATAGCTCAATTAAATCATCAATGCGAGAACACTGCTTATCAACGATTAGGGTATTTTGATGAGGTTCACTAGCCTTGCTTGCAGAAATATTCTTAGCCTTCAATTGCTGGCCAAGCATTCTAACCATGCTCAACTGTTGGCGCTGAATAAGGTTGTTTTAATCAGAACAAAACTCTTTTAGTTCACGAACAGAATATTGAGTATCCTTTAAAGTCTTCTTCCATCTAACTTCAAGGTCATTGATGCTAAGTAACATATACTTCAGGTAAATACCCAAACACAACGCCCATTCATAAACATGGATAAGAAGATTAAGCGAACGCATGTACACACCGACAGATTCAAGATTGACTAAACTACGAACTATATCCTTGTCCAAAGATTCAATATTGTAGCCCTCGGGTACAAACTTGCTACAAGGGCACGTAGCAGGAAGAGATGGAGGTGATGAGGAGGGAGGAAGTTTTCATCCAAGACATAATAGAATCGATTCTAAATTAGAAAAGTGATCAGCATAAATAAGCTCAAGATATTCCTGTGATAGAGACTGAGTAACTTCACCTAGCTTAAAGGATAAAATGAATGAGAAGACATAAACCCAGGACGATCATAAAAATGAACATTAGATCCCAAACTATCGGGATGTTTCAAAAACTTATGATCAACCAAACTATCAAAACCCTGGATATAAATAAATACGATGAGAACTTGCAAACTAAGGAATTTTTTCCAAAATTAATACCCATAATAATACAAACATTACAAACATACATCAGAATATTTTTATGAATTACAAAAAAATTGTAAAAATCTATAATACTACGATCCACTAACATTAGAGGGTGAAGCAGATGAATGTTGGAAAATGGCAGTAGAATCCTTCTTATTCACATCCATGGTGGAGACCTCAATGTTCGCATTGGCCTTAGTGTTCGCGTTGGCTTCAGGATTAGAAGGAGGCTCAGAAGTGCGAGAACCGAAGGGAAGACCCTCAAAATAATCAACTGTACATTTCTTCAGCTCAACCATAGAAGACAAACAAGGAAGACAAGTGAGGTGGGACAAGAAGGCATAAGTGTGACCACCATCAGAAATGCTACTAATGAACCCTTTGTTAAGTATAGTTTTTTGTTGCTTCAATACTTTCTCAGACTTGGTCAGTTTAGGCAGTTTCTAAGCCTTCATAGTAGGGTTCATTCCTCACAACTTGAACAGAGCATCGCAGTACCCAACATTGCAAGTGGAGGTAGAAACTTCTTCAAATAAATTGTAGAAATACTTCATCTTCACAAGCCGATAAAAACGTACTTGAGGGTACCCAAGTGAAGCAAGACCATTAGTCTGCATATCCTCCAACTCGAAATGAAACTTATCAGTTTACTTCTTAGCAGCCAAGGCACGCTTCTCAGTTGAACATGCATGATCTTCTAAGTTTCAAGAGAGATTCAAAGCGGTGGACTTTACTTCAGTGGCCTGCCATTTTTCTAGGGGCAACCCATCTCCCTTATCAAACTCGGCAACTCGTTCGCTAACGAGCTGAAGACTCTCACCAACCTTATTTTTAAAAACAAGCAAACAAATATAATAGTTAGACATTGTAATAGAGAAGCACCAAATTAAATCCCGATATAATCCCTAAAGACTATACCAGAGTCAATGTCTCATGGAGCGACAGTTTAGATAGGATAGCAGGAATAGTTCCTTCTACCATTAAGTTATGGCTTAATGGTAGGAGTTTAGGATAAGAATAGCTACTACGCCCCATTTTTTTAGGCGGCTCTAAAGAGTTTGAGGGTCCACCTGTTCGATCTTTTTTCCTTCTCCTTTGGGAGGTCTCATTTGTGTTGCAAACAGCTACCTCCCCACCTTCTTTAGCTATAACTTCAGAAGTAATTAGATGAGAGTTGGCTTCGATAATATTTTCCTATGAGACAACAGTTTCAGCGTTGTCATTTGTTTCAGTAGCCATAACTTCTGGCTCCTCATTTTCATCATCAAAGATAAAGTTTCTCTCAATGGAGCGCTTGGTTAAATCCATATCCACAGTTCAGTATACAGAGCAAGTCAGAAGAACACACATAGATAATAGGACAATGAGAACATTAAGAGATAAAAATAAGCAGGACAAGGAAAAACAAGGTAACAACAAACAAACACCTTCACTCTCAGAACCAGCAAGGTGAAGACAGATTGAGTGTTGGCTGAGTGTTAATACAACCTCGGACTCAGTACTAAAACGAACCCCTACCTTAGAAAGCTTAGATTTGGGAACATTATAGTTCCAAGCCGACAAAGTTGGTTCTCTTCCATTACCAAATTTTAAAAGGAAGTAATTTTTTCCCACACCCCACAGTTATTAGGAAACCCACACACAGACTAAACACTGGGAATGATTGGATAAAGGGTGAACTTTTCAGAAGAATTTTTAACCTTGTGAATCTGATAAAGGCTACAAAATAGGTCAATCAAAAAAGGGATTAAAGCTACCTCGCAAACAAGATAAAAGACAACAAAGATGGATGCAGCCTTAGGGTGTAGCTGAGATAAGGCAACTCGGTAATGCGAGAGTAAATCTACGACTTGTTGAGAAAGAGGAAAATCAAGTCTAAATTTTTGGTAATCCAGATAACAAGAGATGAAGCCAGGAGGAGGAGTGTGAACACTCTCAAAACTATTAGGGGCCTTAAGCTGGTAGGAGGAAAAAAAGGAAAATTATTTTTTAAAATTATCCTGGTAGTAATCGGAAAGAACACTACTGATGGTAAAATTGGTAGGATGGTTGGAATCCTTCCCGGAGTTGACATCGTCAACCGGAACATCATTTATGAAAGGTTCACCAACATTAGGGATACACATATTTCCTAAAATTCATATGAAAACTCTATCAATCAGAATTACAGAAAGAAAATAAATTATTCAAGTAAAGCTTGAAAAAGAAACAAAGAATACACACCAAGGAAAAAACAGGGAAGAAGGAAAGCAATCGGAGAATTCCTACACTAATTTAAAAAAACAAAGCTACTGTAATAGAGACGATGTTGGAGCTCACAATGATAAAAATCTCTCTATAGAGGAAGAAGATTAATAAAATGAAAACTTACGATTTGATGAAGAACGACAAGGAACTGGAACCATAAAGAAGGAAAAAGGAGGATGAAGAGTTCAAAAGGGTTAAGGTATTTAGTTTAAGTAACTGAAGAGCCAAAAGAAGTCAAATTAAAAGTAACGATGAATGTCTGACAAACAGTAATTTACCTTTTTAGAAATACGAGAAACCGGCAGAATATAGGTAGATACAGTACACTAAAAAGTGATAGAATTAAGTCACCGAAATCGAAGCACCTATAAAGGGGAAGATATAACAGCATGAGAGAGAATTTCGAAACGATATAGCGAATAAAGAGGAGGAAATATCGGCTCAATGAAACAAAATACCAACTGACTAAGTTGGTTGCAAGTACAGCGGATATAGAGAAGATTCAAATTCAAAATCAGTAACATAAACAACATCGCATTAGTAACCAAGAAACAAGTAAAATTTCGCGAAGACAATCTTAGTTGCATCAATAGTGAACATGTTATTAAAGCTTTTGAAGATCATGAAACAACAGTTCGGATACATTCTACAACGAAGTTCTCACTTCGTGCTTACGAGTCTTCATGGCTAAGGGGTCTTATGGTGTATACCTAGCCCATAAGCTATAGGTTACTGGCCTTTAGGCCAAGCCCAATGTTCGACCAAGAATAAATGAAGGCAGAATGTACAACATCTAGCCCAATTTTCGTGTTAACCGCGAATCGTTAAAGGCAGAACCATGTCCAAAAGGACTCAATCATGAACCAAGAAAGAGGAATCACGACCAACACTTAACCACGAACCGAGATTGTAGAGACCACAATACAACCCACAACCTTAAACCCTGGTAAAGAAGATACCAATTACAATCTCCTATAAATACAAGGAAATCAACACGGGCTCAGGTAAGTAGAACTAGATTGAGAAATCCAAATTTTCTAAAGGAAGAACGCTGACTTGATCGCCGGAGTGTTTTCCCCGGAATTTCTTCCAGGATTTGTCTTGCAGGAAGGTGAACTACAGTCGCTTTACTTGGTTGGGAATACAACATCACGTACCAAATGAACAATCAAGTGGACCATGATGTCTAAAAATGATGGAGGAAAGTACATCTACACACGATACAAAACTTCTACAATTATCACCTACAAACGGTTAAGTTTGGAAACATTGATGCTTTTCGAATAAATACTCTTGAAGAAAAGACACAATATAGTAATGCACAACCTTACATGGGGTAACAATGATGACCTAATGGAAGTGACATTCAATTCTTGCATTAGGTTGTGGCAATCATGAGATTTCAAACCAACCAGTTTTAACTCATTCAAATATTTGCTTGAACTTATATTAGACGAACTTAGTGTCACACAGAAAGTTTTTTTTCTCCTACTCAAACATGGAATAACAAGCTGGGGGAAGATAACAACCATCACCATTAGTCACAGGACCCAAACTCTTCTTAATACCCATTTTTACTAAATCAAGTCTGGCCTTCAAACTATCTTTGGTTTTGTCAGTGGTATTTACAAGTGTCCCAACAATTCCTCACAATGTGCATTACATAGAGACAGAGTCTGACCTCCAATTCCTTCCAATATGGTAGTTGGAAAAAATGAACCATTTTTTCCAACTTCCTTGAACCCAACTTTTCGCTTACCCTTACCAAAATTGTTAGGCGAATTCCTAACCCGTTAAAAAACATCGTGACTGGATAGTGGTGTTGGAGGTCCCATTTCCTCAAGTTCTCCGTTGAACCACTGCTTCGCCATTCTCCATGGGTAGCCATCAGGGGGTAATCGCCTATGCCCTTGATAAACTATTTTATATATGTGCTTCAACTCACAGAAAGATGTTTCCCTCTCACACAAAGGACATGCAAAGTGCCCTTTCAACGAGTATCCAGATAAATTCCTATGCACGAGGAAATTATTAATGGTGCAAAATAATAAGGCCTTTCGTTTTATTATCAATCTGGAAGGAAGATTATAAATCACTAACATAATAGGCCAAGAACTATGTGTGCTACTCATAATATCAAAGGGATTCATCCCATCAGTAGATAAGCCTAACCTTAAGTGTCGGGGTTCGTCTCCAAACTCTGGGTACATAGCATCAAGCTTCTTCCAATTCTCTCTGTTTGACGTATGCTAGATCACATCCGTCTAACTTGTTCAGAATACCAACGCAACAACTTGGCATCTTCCTTGCATGCAAACAATTTCTTCAAGCGTGGAATGATAGGCAGATACCACAAGACCTTAGCCTATGTCTTTTTCTTCAACGTCAACCCTACTTCTGCACCAACACCAATCTCAATACGCATCCGTTCTTTTAATATGTTCTTCCCACACAACATCCCAGTGCAACAACTAAGATGTGTAAATTGTTTGAAACCCACGAATGACAAGATGTTCACGTAAATTCTTCCTCCCTAAATATACGTCATTCCTAGAATCCTTACATGGACATCGTGCACGCACCACCCCATTCTTGGATACATGTTCGAACGCCAAAACAATAAATGATTCCACCAAAGGAAGGTAATCGGGCGAGTTCCTAAGATTATTACCAATGAGCTCAATGCGGTCCATTAGCACCAATGTATGTTCTACATTTAAATGGCACAAATCAACACATGCATTACCCTAAAAACAACCTAAAACCTCAACATTCGAGATTTAAAATTACATCCAATTACATATTAATTATCTTCACAAACTTTACCCATTCATATAAAACATTACCCAAAAAATTAACCTAAATAATAAATTCAACACAAATCCCTCTGAGTTTATGAATGTACATGTCTATATATCAGATTATGAATGTGTAGACTTACCTTACCCAATTAGCTCCCCCTTGAAGAACCAAAGTAAGTTTTCATTCCAAAACTTGGGATTTTAGAAAATGAAACCCGTTTGAAGAAAAAAAAAGTTAATTAAACTAATAACTGGTTCCGATTCCGGAACTAAAATTTGGGGGCCTTACATTTAGTGGGTAACAGCTTCCGTAGTCGGAACGCGGTCTAAATGCTCTTCCGAGTGCGGAAGAGGATTCAGACCTTCACTGACAATGGTAACAATTTCTTACGAATTCGGAACACAGTCACATCTTTTGTTCTGAACTCGGAACATGTAGAAATCAAAGTCACTAAGTCTAAACCGTCTTTAAACCGGGTCAATTAAAGTCGGCTATTAGATGAACCGCCTTCGATCGATGTCAAACAAAGACGGTTCAAAAAACTGCCTTAAAAATGATGAACCACCTTTATAAATATTGGGGGTCTGAAAGCAAGAGTTTCGAACTCGGAACGGTGTGAGGAGTTTGGTTTTTTTTTAACCACAGAACCGACTTCTATTAGCCGGTTTTAATGGGGCATCTTCCACTAGTGTCTTCATGAAAATATGTTGTTCATCAACTGATAGAGGAGAAGTATTGATTGAACCCTATTTCTTTTTTTATGTGTTGGATTGAATCAGTGTTAAGCATTGGTTCAATTAATGGTATCGGTTTAATCCTATGTCTTTTCAAAATGTCTCTAATTCTAGTTTGAGTGGCTTTATTGCCATCTCCTCTATCATTCCATACATATAGATTGATATCAATCATTAATTAAGTTTTGATGAATTCCCTGATGAACGGGTTAGTACCGTTTTAGGAGTAACTGAG
This sequence comes from Rubia tinctorum, assembly GCA_032355605.1. Lineage (NCBI taxonomy): Eukaryota > Viridiplantae > Streptophyta > Magnoliopsida > Gentianales > Rubiaceae > Rubia > Rubia tinctorum. The sequence goes on from JAULKM010045951.1 coordinate 16,404, forward strand.
TAATCTTTCTTATTATATTTCTTAGGTTTAACTTTCAGCTTTGAAGGATCCATTTCCACCTTATTTTCAGATGTTTAATAAAGAGTTAAATCTTAATTGGGATTCAGTAAGGCTAGCCTTAATCAATTCAAAATTTAGATCCTGATTGTTAAAATGATTAAATGACCTATTCTTAGGTACTTCTGTATTTAACCATTCTAGCTTTTTGTCTTTCTTGTTGTGAGAGGACAATAGTGGGGAATCTCCTCCAGTAATATCTATAATATGTTCCTTAATTTATAATCTTAAATCAAATTTTGGGATTATCATGGTTAATTATGTTACTACTCAGGCCATTGGAGGAAGGCCTATCTGAATTAGAAGACAATTGAGAAGTTATATTTCCTGTTAACATGCCTTTATCTTCTTTATTATCAGCATTAGGCAATTTAGTAAGACCATCATCAGTTACAGGCATAACAGCATCAATATCAGATGCATTTAGATTAGATTCCTTTTTATTTGAGAAATTAACATCACGAGCAAGAGCATTATTAGCGTAAGACATTAATACAAGTCCAACATCAATTACAGGAACGGGTAATATATAATTGGGCAGTGGGATTATCATATATAACATCCACGTTTTGCATAATATTGCCATTAACAGTTGAAGTATTTAAGATGGGGATAGAAGGAACCTGAGACCCCAGAGCACAGGTCTGTCCTTGAGAACTTAAAACGGTTTTTTGTTTGTTTGTAGATTTTCATAGTTATTGGTTTCCTTTCCATTGCTTTCCTTAGACATCTTGGCAGCTGCTGCTTTGTTAGTACTGATCATCCGCTGATTTTGGTTAGATTTATTTTTCATAAAAGGGATGTAGATTTTATCTTTAATAGAAAGTCTAGGGGAGGAGGGGCCAACCCCCTTACCTTTGAGTCTTCCATGTTCATCAGAGGGGTTGTCCTGTTTACCTGGCATTTGGTTTTGTGTTTGAAGGTCTTTTGGTCACCATGCTGAAAATATTGAAGGGTTGTATTCAAATATGCAAATAGGATCTATAAGCCCTAATTTGAGGCAGTTAGAACAGTATTGAGGGACTCCCTCATATTAAGTATTTCCAAAAATTGGTTTCCCAAAAACTTAGCCAGATCCTCTCCATGAAAGTTTTAGTTACATCAATCTCTACACATACTTTTGCTACGTGCAGTCTAGTTTTATTTATTGTCGCTTTATCAACACGGAATGTGGTTCCTAGAAGGTTTCCCATTGACATTAAAACCCAATAATCAAAAAATCGTTGAGGCAAGCCATACATAGCAATCCATACTGGGGCAATAGGGGAATCAGCGTTTGGATTAAAATTGGGAACCTATTTAGTCATGCGAATAGAGTAAGCACCAAAGTTCCAAATTTTGTGCGACCAACATCGATAATAATCATTAGTCAATGAAAATTTAATAAGAACTTGTCAATTGTCTAAGAGTGTGATCTCAGCATAGACTTTAAATTTGCTGTTTGGAAATCTTTCCTCATATTATCCATTTGTGGCCTGCTACGTAAGAATTTCTCAACAAGCATCCATCTCAGTGATGCTTCCAATTGTTCGCACTCTAAGTCTGTAAAATGTAAGCATGGTTCCCTTAAATGATCAATTATGGGCTTTGGATTTAAGGGAAACCTACGGTTAGAATGTTCGGAGAAAGATTCAACGCATTATGAAGGTCCTTGTTGAGGGCTTAAACATAAGAAAGTATGGGATTAAGAACTGGTGGCAGTGGAGCGAGGATGAAGAATAGGGTTTTGGTTCGTTCGTGATCGCCTCAGAGAAAAGAGAGAAGCCTCGATACTCTCATTATTCTAGTCAAAGGTTGAACTTTGATTCTTCACATCTTGAGTCTATTAACGAACTGGGATCATTTTTACATCAAGGAGGTCGGGGTACACCGGGCCAATATAACGTTGTTTAATATGATCAACAATTTGGAAGTCACGATGTTCCGCATGGTAAGCCATATTTTTGAATTCTTTTATTATTTTATTTTTATTATTGTGAAATTTCTTATATGTAAATTTGTATTATATGTAAATTATATATTTAAATTCAATTAATTTATCTAAAATAGTTTATGTTAATTAAAAAGTTTAAATCACTATATTTCAATTAACTAGTTTATGTAAATCAATAAATTAAAATTAAATTAAATTATCTAAACTAGTTTATGTTAATTAACCACTTGTACGCACCAAATTTTGTTAAAGTATGATGTGAATCCTGTGAGACAACCCCAACGCTGGTTGAATCCTCCTGTGATGGAGGTGGTGATTCTGGTGAAGGCCGAGATCCTCAAATTGCTTAAAGCGGGTATGATTTACCCTATCTCGGATAACAAATGGGTGAGCTCAAATCATGTAGTGCCGAAGAAGAGTGTGGAAACTTTATTAAAAATGGAGAGAGGTGAAATAGTTCCCACTCTTTTCCGAAATGGATGGCGTGTATTTATCAACTACCGAAGGCTAATACGGAGACTAGGAAGGACCACATCCATTTCCCATTCATCGACCAAAAGCTCGAGATACTAGCTAGCCACCCCTTATATTGTTTTTTGGATGGGTACTCGAGTTACTTCAAGTAGCCATTGCATCAGAGGAATAAGAAAATACATCCTTCACGTGCCCCTTTGGTATGTTTTCTTATCGGTGGATGCCTTTTAGACTATGTAACACCCCCACTTCCTTCCAAAAGTGTATGGTAAGTATTTTTTCAGAATTTGTTGAGAATTTTGTTGAAGTATTCATGGATGATTTCGACGTTCATGGTAATTCCTTTGCTAATTGATTAGCTAATTTAGCACAAGTTCTTGAATATTGCATTGATATTAATATTGTGTTAAATTTTGAGAAATGTCTTTTTTTTTGTTGGAAAATGCATTGTGTTAGGCCATGTTGTCTTCTCTAAGGGTATTGAGGTGGACAAGGAAAAAATTGACAAGATTCAAACTTTTCCTATCCTACTAATGTTCGTGAAGTGCGATCTTTTCTTGGTCTTGCAGGGTTTTACTACCAGTTCATCAAAGATTTTTCCAAAATTGCATCTCCTTTGTGTAAGGGAAGTGAAATTTGGGGTTGGTGAGGGGTGTAATGGACCCTTTGATACTTTGAAGGCCAATCTAGTTTCAGCTCCCATATAAAACCCCCGCATTGGTCCCTCCCTTTTGAGATCATATATCAAGTGACTACGTTGTTGGAGCGGTGTTAGGTCAAAATGTGGGGAGTCTGCCTCACGCCATCTATCATGTATTCATAACTCTCAATGAGTTCTAATGAAATTACTCAATGGATAAAGAATTGCTTGCGGTGGTATTTTCTTCAGATTTTTTTTTATCTTATTTGCTTGGTACAAAAGTTATTGTTTATACTAACCATGCATCACTTCATCATTTGATAAAGAAGAAAAGGCCAAGCCAGGATTGATTAGGTGGATATTTCTTTTGAGCGAGTTTAACTTGGAGGTGAAATACAAGAAATGCAAGGAGAATCTTGTGACCAGCCACCTGAGTCGATTGATTCCATACCAAGAAATAGCTGCTAATGCAAAGTTGCCTTTGACGGAGCAAAACTAGGAGGAATTCCCTGATGAACAATTGTTCAGCATTGGAGACATCCAACCATGGTTTTAAACTGATGTTGTTAATTTTCTTGTCTCTAATAAATTTCCTCCCCATTTTTCAAAAACTTGAAAAGATAAGTGCAGAGTGATGCAAAATATTATGTGTGGGGTGAGCCCTATTTGTGGAAACATTGAGTAGATCAAGTGATTAGGAGATGCAATAAGAAAGTAAAATCAATTCTTTTATTTTGTCACATTATGCACATTGAGCCCATTTTGGAGCAAAAAGAACCGCTGGGAAGGTTTCAAAAAGTTATTTGTATTGGCAAAACTTGAATAAGCATGCCTGTAGTTTTTGCAAATCATGTGATAGTTTCCAAAGAGTAGGAAATATTTCCTCTAAAAATGAGATGCATCAAAAGAATTTGCTATATTGTGAAATATTTTATGTATGGGATAATGATTTTATGGGACCTTTTCCTAACTCTTGTGGTCCTAATTATATTCTTCTAGTTGTTGATCATGTTTCAAAGTAGGTTGAAGCAAAACTCACTAGGACTGATGATTTTAAAGTAGGTGCAGAGTTCTTAAAAGCTAAAATATTCTCTTGATTTTTTATCCCTTGAGCTTTTATTAGTGACCGTAGCACCCATTTTTTAAATTGAATATATGAGGCTTTGTTGGAGAAATATGGCGTATCTCAAAAAACCTACACCGCCTATCACCCACAAATGAATGGACAAGCTGTAGTTTCTAATTAGGAAATCAAGTCCATCCTCGAGAAAATGGCTAATCCAAATCGAAAAAGATTGGAGTTCTCTTCCGAATGATGTATTGTGAGAGTATAGGACGGCATATAAAACACCAATCGGTATGTCACCATATCAGTCAGTTTTTGGAAAACAATGTCATCTCCCGGTGGAGATTGAGCACAAATCCTATTGGGCGATGAAGAGCTTCAATATGATATTGATGGGGTTTGATTGCATAGAAAGTTTTAATTTCAAGATTTGGAAGAAATAAGGCAAGAGTCTTATGAAAATGTTGCAATTTACAAGGAGAAAACGAAGGCTTGGTATGACAAGATAACCAATAAAAAGGACTTTGACGTTGGTAAAAAAGTCCTCTGATTCAATCCCTCCTTCGATTGTTTCTCAGGAAGCTAAGATCGTGATGGGTAGGTCCCTTTGAAGTGATAAAGGTGTTCCCGCGTAGAGGTGTTCCCGCATAGAGGTGTCCCTTTGAAGTGGTAAAGGTGAAGTTGGTAGGTCCCTTGTAGAGAAAATATGTATCTCGCATTGGAGGATTGAGGATGATCTTAAATGTTGATTAGTCAAGAAAATCCTTCTCAACAATTCAGTTATTGAGTAGAGGATAACTCGTATGAATAAGTCGTGTCGACGATAATAAAAATAAGTTTGTAGTTTTTTCTTTGTTAGGAAATAATTTCGTAGGAATAATTTGATTTTAATGCTTTTGTATTTTTATTTGAAAAATTGATTTGTTTTTCTTCTCTTTGTTTTAGAGTTATATAATTCTTGGTTTGCATGTTTTTTATTTTGTAGGGAAAAGGAGAAGTTTTGAAGTGGGAAGAAGGAGCTTGAAGGTTAGAAAATTGGATTTTGAGCCAATTGTTGGAGTTTGGTAGTTTCATCCCCACGGGCCATGGGATATACCATGGTCTGTGGTGAAAATGAACAATTAAATCATTTTGGAAGGTGTGGTGCCATGGAACGTGGTATATCCCACGGTCTGTGGCGAACGAATATAAGACCCGTTTTCGCCTTCAGCCTGACACCATTCCATCATTCATCTTCTTCCCTCATCCTTCAAGCGTCGTTTTCCTCCTCCCTCCACCACCTTATTTCTACGGAAACCACCCCCACTCCTAGCCAAATCCTCCCTACCCTCACTACATCACACATACATCCCCACACCTAAACAACACAAATCCTTCCCCAAAAACCTCAACAACTTTAGAAATTGGAGGTTCTTGATTTTTTTTTTATTAAATTTTTCTCCTTTGATAGGGTTGGATCACTTGGAGGTTAAGGGTTTCTTTCTCGTTGCTCTCTGCACTCCACGGTCGACTTTTTCCGTTAATCCTCCACAAGTTTTTCCAATTTTTTGGTGAATTCTGGTGTTTTGGTAGTTATTGGGATAGTATTTGGGGTCTTTAGCTTCTTAATGTGGTTGTGACTGTTTTTAGGATTGGTATTGATCGGTATTTTAGAAGGGCATATTGTTGGTTGTTGGTATATTGTTTGCTATATCTGGATTTTGTGTTGATAATGAGCCCTAAGAGAAGTTGTACACAAGATGCTAGTTCCTCCCGAGCCCCCCACCCGTACTACAAGGGTTTGACCAATATTTGGGGCATTTTCCTATGAGATGGGAGAACCTAGTCACCTCTAAAAGGGCTATTTTGGCGACCAAATTTTCTACCACGGCTACTCTAGAAAGCTAGGCATTTTTTAACTTGTGCATAAGTTGTTAGATAAGGTTGGGTTGGCGGGGTTCTTGGAGGTATATGCCTCCACTTTTTCCACCTCAATTTGGAGTTCCAAGCCACGCTACGGAGGGAGAAATAAAACAATGGAAAATATGTCACGTACTACAATGATGCAAGGTACGAACTTAGTATGGTGACCTAGCATGCATCTTTAGATGGGACTATGAAGGAGGCGATATTAACTTTAACACAGTGTCAGGTGTCAATATGGCGGCATTTTGGGTAGCGATCTCGGAGATAGCCATGGGATGCAAGGATAATAGCTCACTTAATATCTGCCCAACTTTGCGATTTGTATATCGGTTCTTCTCTATGACGATGTTCAGTCACGGTGAGGCCACTCAGTTCACACTTCGATTTGAAGTTTTTTTGGGCAATGACATTTGAGGGTCAGATCCATTCAGAATGGGTAGACTTGTGGGTCTAACTCTACATCAAGATTTTTTATGCATCTAAGGGTTGGATCAGTTTAGGTAAATGGTAATCGTCACATCTATTGCTTTGCCATGGGGAGAGGGTCACTTCCTTGTAGCACCAGATAAAACAATGTTATGGTCTATATATGTGTGAGTGGAGATGGCCGATCATCATTTTGATGTGCTCGGGGATGGTATCAATTCCCTTATCACCATGGTGCATTCATCCCACATGAACGATGATCAGTCGTTGGACCCAGAGGCTACACGATGACTTAGACGAGAGGAGAGGGGCCAGTGCAGTCCTAGTTATGAGTACTTATATCTTTCTCTTTACCCTACATTTGTTCTTTAGTTTATATTCATTGGTGACAATGCATGATTTTAAGTGTGAGGGTGGAGGAATTAGATTTATGATTATGATTATCATGTGGATTGGTATGATCTTATTTATTGATTTTTTTTACTGTAACTAGGAACTTCTTATGAAATATTTTCATTGAATTATTTTTTGAAAAATGAAAGGAACAAAAAGAATCCTGATAAGTTGAAAACCTGCTCGTGGGCAACTTATACAAAATTGGAGGGCCCGGATAGGTCGAAACCCAAAAGGGAATCTATGAAAAAGTGGGGCCTAAATTATGTGGAAAAAGTGATGTGTGAAGTTAAAATGATAAGTTAGTATGAAACCCCGAGAGAACTCCTAGGCAAAAAGAGAGAAATTGAGAGAAATGGAAAAAACAATGTGAAGGCTCAAATTTCCACATGGGAGAACTCTTTGGAAATTTTGGCTTGCTTTTGATGATTGATACCCCACTCGTATGTGATCTTGTTTTGGGAAATTTTTATGGCTATAACTCCTTTAGGTTCAAATATAGGGAATGATAATCCTTTGTGTTTAGATTTTAGGGATCCTCAATTGAGAGATTTTGAGTGTGCTAGGGAGTAGAGCTTCTAGGATACACCTTAGACCTTAATCGTTTTTACTCGATAATGAGTAAAGGTTTAAGTGGGGGATTTGATGTGCCCAATTGAAATCCAATTTAGTGCATTTGAAATCCAATTTGTAATAGATTAGAAGACCAAAGGGAAGTGAATTAAAATTTTATCAATTAGAGGGTTAGGATGATATCACATGGTTTCATGTCCTAATTCTTTTATTTATGAAGTGTTAGATTATCATTTTGAAGACTTCCTATAATCGAGTTGGTTGTGAGGAGTTTGATGTTGAAGAGACAACGAGATTTTGGAGAGAAGGCCATTATTTCTCATTTTGTGGTAGAAATTGTCCAACTTGGTCTCCTCGGACCGTGGTATATCCCAGTCTTCGTGGACGGCCCAACAGCTCATTTATCATGTTTTCTTCTTCATTTCTTCGAGACTTTAAATACCTACCGTATATGTTTTCCCGAACCGTTCTTCCTTGGAACCCTAGTTTGCAATTAATCAAGGCTTCCAAAGCCATGTTGTGAGAATCCTTTTATGCCTATTTAATGCTCTTGATTATTATGTGTTTGTAAAGATTTGAATGTACTTGTTAGCTTCATTAATGTTATTATAATTGTGTTGATATGAATTATTTGTATGATAACATGTCATGAGTTGAATGAAAGTGATCAATTTATTTTCTTTTTTACTTTTGGTCTAAGAACATGAAGTTAGGATTTCTAATTGGTTTAATGAGGTTATGCATTGTTAGATGAATGTGATAATGTTGAACTCTTTTTTATGTTCATCTTAAGGTAGAAAATATTTGAACTTTCTTGATTATCCAAAGTAAGTACATGAATTGGTTAAATGCTTAGGCATTTGGTTGAATGTTTGTAAGCATTATCAAACTTGTTGATTCTTTGTGCATATTACCATTAATGAGATGTCTTTAGGCATTAATCGTTTAAAGCGGTCATTGATAAGGTCTATAAAGAGATGTCGAATTCACTCTTGTAGATTATACTTAAGAAGAATGTGAGGTTTAACTCCACAATAGGTAATCAAGATTGTTAAATAGGTTGTTAGTTCGATGAACGATAAGAAGGTCGAAAGTGGAAATCAATTGCACTCAAGGTGTATTAACTTTGTGTCTAGTCCATTTTTTTAGTTTTTTTTTTGCATGATCAGCATACCTTCCTTTATATGCTAGTCGCCTTGTATTTATATTTTATAACTTATTCAACCAGACAAACCCCCCCCCCCTCCTTTATCTACATATATATATATAAATATATGTTTATATCTAATCTTATATGCATGCACCCTTAGGAAAATTTCTCTTCTTCGTGACCGATCTTTACTACCACTATCTATTTAATTGTAATATATGAAGTACTAGGATTATAAATTGAATATTTGAGAGGTGAGGCGATGACCTCGCAGGGATCAAACCCTTAAATACCAAGGTATTCATTTATTCTATTTATTTAATCCTCAATACTCAGATTGAATATTTTTGGTCTGACTTGGGAATCAAAAATCCTTCCTCGACCCCTCCAAGGGAGTCTATTTTGCATGTTCAGCGCATTAAAGCAAGGTTCGACTATCATATCGCAGTTTGACATACATCAAACAGGCTCAACACCATTAATTTCTTTTAGCACCACTAAACATTTTTTGTTGGACCAGGATGATTTGTCCATTACTCTTCTACGGCCTTCAATATCTTGAAATTAAAAAAACTAAATTGTTTATTTGGGCCCCAACATACATTTGAATAACTTGTTTGGTCCCCACTCCCAATACTGCTCCTATTCGGCCTTTAACATTTTGAAAATAATTTGTTTGGGCCCCAAGGTGGTTTTGGGTAAACTAAATTGTTTATTTGGGCTCCAACATATATTTGGATACCATCTTTTAGTCCTCAAAACCACCTTGAAAACAACATTGGAGCCCAAACAAATTATTTTCAAAATGTTAAGGGCCGAATAGGGGCAGTATTGGGAGTGGAGACCAAAAAAGTTATTCAAATATATTTTGGGGCCCAAATAAACAATTTAGTCTTAAAAAAGTGACAGGTTTGTTCCCATGGTAAAACCATACAAGCTGTGTTTGTATCTCCAAAATTTACTCAATATAGAGATCACTGATTCCACCCTGTTGATTTTAGGGATCCGGATTTTAGCTGCAATAAAACTTTTCTACCTTGAAATGATGCTAATTTGTTTATTGCTACTTTGTGGTTTATCGCTTTCTGTGATATTCAAGTTTTATATCATTTGGCTAGATACTCTGTCGTTGCCATGTAATGTGGTATTTCCGATCAAGTAAAGAAACTGCCATTCACCGTATTAGTCTCTTCTTGCAAAACAAATCCCGCAAATGATTCCGGGGAAAATACTCCAATGATAAAGTCATTGATTTTTCTTTAGAGAATCAGAATTTCTCAATTCAGCTCTACTTACTTGAGCTAGTTTTGCTCTTCTTGTATTTATAGCTGATCGTAGTCGTGGCATCTGCATTACCAGGGTTTAAGGTTGTGGATTCTATTGTGGTAACTATACTTTCGGTATGTGGCTAAGTGCTTGTCTTAATTCTGTGTTTCTCGGTTTATGGTTGAATTTACAACCTCATGGTTCTGTTTTATCGGTTCGTGGTTGACTTAAACATTGGGATGAACCTTGTACACTTTGTCTTTATTCATTCACAATTGAAGATTGGGCACAGCCTGAAGTCCAGCGGCCTTTAGTTGTAAGGCTAGGTATACACCATAAACCCTCTATCCACCTCCACCCCCAGCCACGAAGTTAGTAAAACAAGAAGTGATTACTGTGGTTGTAAGTTTTACACGAACTGTAATTCAAACTTTAATGACATGTTTGTCATCACAACCACTTGAACTACTCTCGCGAAGTGTTATGTGCTTCTTCCTGTTGAGTTGTCTAACTTTTCACATTTAAATTCAAAATTTGGGACTTTAAGGATTCTGGTAAACTTCTAGTTATTGAGATCTTGGAGTCGAGATTTTCTCCTTTTGATTCACTGTTCATATTTCGAGATTTCCTTTTCTGCCGCTACACTTTCCCCATTTATAATTGCTTCAATTTTTTGTGACTTAACTTTGTCACTATTTAGTGTATTTTCTCCACTTTTACGCCGCTGCCTTCTCGTATTCCTAAAAAGGTAATTCACTTTTTGTCAGGTCGTCATCATTATTTTCTGCTTCCTTTTGGCTTTTCACTTTGTCTAATTAATTTACGCATCTTCTTCTTCATCTTCCTAGATTCCTCACCTTTTTCTTTTGTTCTTTATTTCTCCGGTCACTCATCGCACTCCATTAATATCTTAAGTTTCCATGTTCTTGGTATTTTTTTTCTAAAACAATTATTGTAGTTGTGAATTTTTACGGTGTCTCTATTCTAGTAATTTTATTTTTGAATCTTGGTCTAGAGGTTCTACAATTTTTTCTGCCGTATTTTCTGTGTTCCTTCTTTCAGACTTCACTAAAATTTCTGAATCTTAGAAATTTTCTTCGCCCAAATGTTTGCTTCTTATGTTGTTGAACATTCCGTAAAAGATGTCCATGTTAACAATGTCAATTCCGAGGAGGATTCCGGCCCACTCATCGGTCTTCTACCGCTAGTAGTGCTCTTTCTGATTAACACTTCGAAAATTTTAAGCATAATTTCCCTTTTTTGTCTTCGTATGATCTTAGGGCTCCTGATCACTCTAAAAGTATTCGAACTTCTCCTTCTGGCTTTATCTCTAGCTACTTGGATTATCTTAAATTTGGGCTCATTTTTTCCATATCTCAGCACATTCTGGACTTACTCTCACATTTTCGGGTCGCATTATCTCACCTTCATCCTAAGGGTGTTTCAACCATTGTTTTTTTCTATCATGTGTGCGAGGCAGCTCAAATCCCTTATTCTATTGGCTTATTCAGTAGCCTTTATCAGCTTCGCAAGGAGAAAACCCTTCAGACGAATTCACCCTTTATCTAGTCATTCCAAATGTCAAAATTTTTAGGGGATTTCCTAATAACTATAGTGTATCGCATAAAATATTTTTCTTTTTAAAACTTGGTAATGTGAGTGAACAAACTTTTCCAGTTTCCTAAATCCAAACTTCCTAAGGCAGGGGTTCGTCTCAATGCTGAGTATGAGGTTGTATTAACACTCAGCGAACATTCAACATGTTTTCGCCATGCTGATTCTGAGAGCAAAGGTGTTTGTCTGTCGTTATCTTGTCGTTTCCCCTATCCTACTTATTTTTATCCCTTACTCTTCTCAATGTCCGTTATGTCTGCATGTTCGTCTGACTTGTTTTGTATACTAGATTGCAGATATGGATTTAGCTAAGCATTCTGTTGAGGGGATATTTTTCTATAATGGTGAAAAATGAAGAACTGGAAGCTATTCCTGCCCAAACCAACGACAACACTATAATTGTTGTCCCACAGGAGAATGCTGCCAAAGCAGATTCTTAGTTAATAACTATTAAAGCTATAGTCACTGAAGGTGGAGAGGTAGCTACTAGAAATTTTATTGATACCTCCACAAGAATAAACAAAAAGGATTTAACTGGTGTCTCATCAAGCACCTTAGATCCCCTTAAGAAAATAGGGCGTACTAGCCACTCTCATCCTAAACTTCCACCACGAAGCCATAGCTAAATGATAAAAGGAACTATTCCTACTACTCTATCTAAACTTTGACTCCACGAAACAATAGTTGTAGTATGTTCATTAAAAGTTTTAAAATTATTTTTGATATGATTTGATTTTCCTTTATTACGATGTCTAACTATTAGGTTTACTTATGTATCTTTATGGAAATGTGATAAGTTTGGTGAGAGTCTTCAGCTTGTTAGTGAGTGAGTTGCGACATTATTAAAGGAAAACAGTTCGCTTCTTAAAAAATATCATGCCAATGAGGAGAAGCACGCAGCTATGAAGGTCTCTCTTGAAGCTGCTGATGGACGTGCACGAACTGTTGATGAGTGGGCAAAGGCCGCTGAGGAGGAAGCCAAGAAGCTTCGTTCAGAGCGGGAGGAGATATAGACTAATGGTCTAGGTCACCTGATATGAATTAGAAAATGTCATTTATTATATTTTTGTTCGTTTAGTATTTTTAGGAGTTAACACTATACTCTTTTTCCCAGTGGGTTTTTTAATGAGGTAGTGTGCTCATATTTAGAATTATTTTTAAATGATGTAATTTAGGAGTTATGATTTGATT
>JAULKM010045952.1:0-12955 GCA_032355605.1 Rubia tinctorum
ATTATGATTATTGATTGATGAAATTTCTTAGATTTGAGATGAATTTGAATGAGTTTGACTAATTATCAATGTGGCTCACTAATAAGGATTAGCATGAAGGCCGATCCTTGTAGTCATTATTAGTAGATATATTTGTGGTATCCCGATATTTCTCTCTTGTAGGATATTGTGTAAGTGGTATTGGTTCTCCAAGTGTATTTCTATTCTCGGGGAAGTGTATGACGCTGATCGTCTAGGGTGACCCGAGGGTAAGGGTTATTGTGTGGCGCCGATCACCTACTCTAACTGTAATCGAGGAGAGGTGAGAAATATCTTCACTCAGAAGGGTTTGATAAGTTCTCCACAATATGTGATCAATGCATAATAAATAGGATAATTATTCGATGATCGAAGGATGGCTAGAAATGTAAGCCAATTGGGCCCAAGACTCGTTATCATCTTTAGTCCATCTTTTGTACTAGTGTGATGGTATTTACATTGTTCTATATAATTGTTTCTTAATTTAGTAGTTTAAATTAAGCGTAGTGTTTTTAAGAAATAAAACCCCCCAATTTGTTACCACACACATAGAGTGACTTCTTCGTGTATTTTTTTAACTACATTTAACACTCGATAAAACCCCATTTTCCTCGTGGAAAACCCCAACTTTCTACTATCTACTTTCTTGTAGTTAGCCTAAATTAGGGCCTATAAATACTATCTTTGAGAGGCACGGCGGTGACCTCCCACTCCTCCTCAATGATTACTTCTTCCACTTCAAATGTGGCCTTGTTGTTTTCCACTGTCATATCATCTTCTTGCGCAATCTCCTTCTCCTCTTCTCGTACCTCTTTCCCACTTCTCAACTTTAGCGCACCCACGTTGTGGATTTATCTCGAGTTTGGATAATAGATTTCCAAAGTCTCTTGCCTCAAGCTGGCTCTCCGAGGTAGTGAGTTTCTTAACTTGGATCTCAAAAAAATTTATACTTAAGAAAGCTCTTGTGCCTAGCTCTCCAACTTCTATTCTAGTGCGCTCCATGAACATGTCACTTTTCTTTGTCAATTGCGTAATTCCCTCCAATATGTCCTCCTGACTCAAGTGGTATATATGACCATTGTTGTTGGAAGGCCCTCACCCCTAGGGTAGGGTTGAGTTGGAGCTTCCCCCTTTCCATTTGTACCCTTGAGTATCATCTCACCACCCGAAATTAGGGTGGTCTCAATACTGAGGGTTGGAGGAGTTGGTATAGGGATCTCGACGGTCTCGTCCTTGGTTCTCTAGTAACCCTTGGTTTCCCGTTCCATATTTCCTATTGCTTCCATTGAAGTCCAAAGCCTTTACCTCCTCAAAGTCCTCCAAAACTTGTGGGCACATGTCCTGATCCAATTTGCAAATCCCGCACACTTTTACTTTCTGAGTCCTCCCCTTATGAATTCTTTCATCATTGAAGCAAGAGCTTGGACTTGCTCTTCAACCTTAGTGGAGCGATCTAATTTGAAAATACCGCACACTTTTACTTGTTGAGTCCTCCCCTTATGAATTCCTTCATCATTAAAGCAAAGAGCTTGGACTTGCTCTTCAATCTTAGGGGAGTGAGGGGATTCTTCCAGTGTCTTTACCCATGACGGCTCCGAAACTGTCGTGTACCATTTTCGATCTCCCCAAATAAGGCCATAGCATCCTTGGGGCTCTTGTTTGCTATCAAAACGTTGAATGAACAATTCACCATTTGCATGTATTCATCATACAAGACCTCAAATAAATAGTACACAAGATCTCCCTCTTTGAACGGGTTATAGAGACAGCTTGCCAACAACCGCTTCAATCGCTCCCAATATTTATACAGAGATTCATTCAGGAGCTGCGAGATATTGGAAAACCATTTCTTCAATCCATAAGACTTTCAAGTTGGGGAAATACATCTCGAGAAACCTATGCTTCATATCCATCCACGAGGTGGTACAGCCCGACAGAAGGTAGTAAAGTTAATCCTTACCAGCATCTCTAAGCGAGAAGGGAAAAACCTCAAATTATAATCCTTCTTTGACACCCCCGGTGGTTTTTTGTTAGTGCAAACCAAACGAAACTCTGAGAGGTATTTGTTGGGATCCTACCCTCCCATCCCGTGAAATGTGGGAAAACACTATATCATGCCACTCTTTAGCTCACAAGTGACATTTAGTGGTAGAGGTGGGAAGACGATACAAAGGATTTGATTCACCAAATTTGGAGCCATTAACTCCCTAAGCATTCTGTTGTCTTCTGTCATAGCACCCCTATCTACTTCCACACAGATAGTTGGTCCCTGCGAAACCTCTCATCTAGTTCACCTTCTCCTCTTTCTTCGACCACCTGCGTTTTCTAGTGGATATTGTAGAGCTCCTAAGTTCATGTTATGGGTGTGTACCATAAACAGGAAGAAAAACACTAACAGTCCAACAGAGAACACTAGAAAAAAATTGGATTAACAAGAATAAATATTGAAAAGCTAAACACAGTTAACAACAAAAAGATACAAAAAAGAAAAACACTAACAGCTACTACCAACTAGCCATGCAAGTTAACAATAAAATTTAAACTAGCATCCCCACAAACGGTGCCAAAAATTTTATCCGCACTCTGTGGGGTTATTAACTATTTGGAGAATGAACCCCCGGAGTGCAGGGAGACGAAATAAAGAATTTATATGTTGCTCCCGTATGATCACTAGCAACTATTAGAAAGTAGCTAGTGGAAAGTCCAGGGTCATCCACAGAGATGCTAGAATTCGAGAGTTACCTATACACAACTCACAATCGGGCGTCACTCTAACTCTGTGTTGGAATTGCTAGTGCTACAAACATAGGACTTGGGGGTTTTTAACTAAAAATTACTAATCATGCAAATCAGGGAGATTAAAATATATTAAACCAGCCTTGGGGGTATTTGCATAACATGACTGATGAATTATTTTGATCCCATATTCTACCACATATAAGACATACAAACGTATCTCATTCCTATGTCACAAAATGTGGACGATAGTGGGTATTTCCAATTGTCTCTTACACAAAGGTTCATTGGTATCTCATAGGCTATCACCACTAGCTCTGTCATTAGGGAAGGTTCTTTGATTACACTTTTGGATACAACAATTCCTTCCCCATAAAACTCACTCACAATGCTAACGCGCCTCCCGCTTAAAGAATCAAGTTCCTGAGCATTTGCCTTGCGTAGGTGGTAACCGTTAGGTATGAGAGTAAGAAGAATACATCCTGGGCACTCCATTATGGACGTTTTTCACTAGGCTTATGGAGGTAAAGGAATTGGCGTCTCATGATGACTTTAGGGTAGAAATAATAATGGTCACTACACAACAACCCTAGTTGCTACAAACTATCATGCTCAATTTATCATGGTACACTAAGGGTTTACACCCATGTTAGGTATCTCGTCCCTAACATGAATTATTATTATATGATAACCCAATCAAGCTAGGCTCTAATGATTGGAGTGGTACTCTCGAACATACACGCATGCACTCACATCACCGGTACTCAGGAAACTACAATACGCCTAACCCAACACTTCCAAGGTAGACAACATGCCTAGAAGGTAACATATCACATATCAAACTATGATGCAACATAAAATATACATAACATTTGTCTTACAATAATAATAAGCACAAGTCAAACATGAATATTCATAGACATAAAAGATAGGAAGATCTAAAATCTCACAAATCATCATCTAGTCATGAATACAAATAAAATCCCCAAGTAATTACACTACTTCATGGACATTGAACCCAATTCAATAATTGGATTCAATTCCATAGGCATAAACTAGAAAATAGTAAATGAGAAGAGAAGCGTTAGTCTCTTTCTCTCTTTACCTACTATAGAAACTAGGAAAATAAAGCTACAACTATAATTGATAGATAAACCCTAGTAGACCAGTGCCTATTTATATAGTAGAAAGGAATGGACCTTAGAGAAGGCCAAACAAAAAGGGAAACCCTAGCATCCACATCAGCATGGGCCGTGCAATAGCATACAACCCGTGCAAAAGTACACGGGTCACAGACTGAAGGTGTTCCTCACCAAATTGATTGTGCGGCCCAAAAAGAATCTCGCAGGCCGCCTTCTGGAGTCATAATCCTCGGTTTTTGACAGTGTGGTCACGCATTTGGCGCGGGCCACGAACTGAAGGCCCAGGTCTTCACCATACAGGGGCACGAGCCATGCAAAAGCACACAATCTGGACCAGGACATAGTCTCAAAAATCACTTGTTTGGCACGGGCCGTGTAAATGTACACGGGCCGTGCCAGTCTTCTATTCTTTCCTGGCTTTGACTCTTTTTCTTCGTTGCGTTGCATCTAATACCAAAATTAAAGGTGTGGCCTTCGGTCTACTATCATTCTTACGAATAAACTTCAACTATCTTGTACCATTCTCATGAATGACCTTCACTAATATACTATGAAGTGCTTACGAGCAATCTACAAATAATCTCACAAAATAGAATCTAGATGCTCATAAGGACATAGTATCCATTTGATCTAAATAAGTCACAAAACGATGGATTATACAATAAAATCAACAAGGGCCATCGAATCCTCTTGTAGTGTAAACCCACTTAAATCTAGCAATCTACCATACAAAAGCTACCAAAAGATATGCTAAATGCATTGGGAAACACATGTTTCTAGCGTCTCATCGGCTGGTGACACCGGATTTTGACTCCCCCTTAACTCAAGAAGATAGAATTGGAGGAAACACAAAAGAAGAGGGTGAAACAACAATTTTTCAAGAAGTAGTTGATGATTTAAATTATTAGGAAATTAAGACAATGGGATCTAAATACACTTGGAGCAACAGAAGATGCGGGGGAGATAGAATCATGAGCAGGACAGCCAAAGGCTTGGTAAGTAGGGAATGAGTTGAGAAAATACAGGGAGCAATTTTTTGAGTGAAGAATGAGCTAATGTCAGATCACTTGCCGCTAATCATCTGTTTCACTAAAGAGAGGAATCCTAAAAACAAACCTTTTAGGTATTTTAATATGTAGGCAGGTTTAAATTTATTCAGGGGGACAATTATAGGGATTTGGTAGGTTCAGATTTATTCAGGGTGACTTAGCTGGAACAAAAGAGAGTTTGGAAGCATAGGGGAGAAAGCTTAAATGGCTCATGAAGTTTAGCAAGGAGCTCAATTTAAACTGAATGAAAAACCGAATTCAATTGAGTTGCAGGAGATTGAACACAAAGCTAGAAAGAAGGCTGAAAATTTAGGAGAGGCTAAGTACAATTTTTTTGCAACAAAAAGTAAAAGTGGAATGGATTAATAATGGAGATAGATAAACCATTTTATTTTATGCTTCTCTGAAAAAAAAGACAATACCAAAACAACACTGTTACAGTGAAAGTGGGATATCCGATGATTATAGATCAGAAGCCGGTAGACACTGAATTTGTCAACCACTTCAGGGACGAGCTGGGAATAGAAAGGAAAATTGTAAACATAGATCCTGAGATTTTATCCTTTAGGGAAGTACTAAATGTGGAGAGACAAGCTGAGTTGCAGGAGGCCTATTAGTGATAAAGAAATTTGGGCTGCAATGAAAGAGATTTATTCAAATAAAATTCCAGGGATATATTGCTACACAAGTAGATTTTTCTAGGATATCTGGGATGTTGTAGGCAAGGATGTGATCAGAGCCATCAAAGATTTTATCAGGGGAGATCAGATTCCAGGCACTTTAAAAATGCAGTACTCACTTTAATTCCAAAAGTAGTACATCCATATAAACCAGTATATTATAGGTCTATAGCCTACTGTTCATTTATTTTAAAAAACAATCACTAAGATTTTGTGTAATATACTGAAAGAGGTCTTGCTAGAAATCAATATAAACAATCTCTATGCTTTTGTGAAAGGGAGGTTTATAGCTCACAATGTGTTACTGGCACAAGAACTGCTTCATAGTTATAAAGTGGAGAAGATGAAACCAAGCTGTGTAACTTAAATAGACATCAGCACAGCTTGACAGTTTGAATTGGAATTTTGTCCTACAATGACTAGCTGAGGTGAAGTTCCCCAATCAAATTATTAAATGGATCAGGAGAAAGTCTATGGTGCTACACATAAAAGAATATTACAAATCTTCTCAAGTTTCCTGTGGGGCAGAGAAAAAGGACAAAGAGGCTTCAGTGCAATAGCTTAGGGATCGGTGTGCATGAAAAATGAACAAATGTACAATTGCTTTTCATATAAATTTAGAGATCAATTGTAGAACCCAAAAATGTGAAGTTTGGAGAACAGGAAAAGAGAAGAACAAGAAAAGAGATTTAAAGTTTTGATAGTTAAAAATTGTATTTGAGTATAAATGAGGTTGTAATAGATTGGAGGAGAAAGATCTAAATGTTGTAATTTTTTGGGCTAATTTTAATATACAAAAGATTCACAAAATATATATTCAAGAGCACCTTACCACATGTTTTGACTTATAAAGTGCAACATTAAAATTTTAAAAAGTACAGTTTTAACTTTAAAAAATACAATAGCATGTCATAAACTTATGGATAGTCCACCTTTCCTATCCTATTTTCCTGAATATACTTATGTATATATATTATAGTTAAATACCACCTGTTATGGTGAGGGGTTTGGCAGACCCCCACCTATTTATTTATTTGAAAAAATTAAGTACAAAGATGAGGGGGCTTTAATACATGACCTCGGAAATATCCAAGAAACTCACTGTAGCTATACATATGTCCTATGACTATCCTAATGAACTGCAAGGATTTGAAGAAAAAAATGTGGAATAAAACAAAGGAATAAGTGTTACATAGTTCAATAAGAGTTCCTTACAATCTGGAAGCCATCCTAGTCGAAGCAAGTTAAATTTTAAACCTTCTAAGATACAACATTGCGATGGAATCAATCTGAAACTTGCTGCGTATATTTTTTTTGGTAAACCTGCAAACGAAAAGGTTAAGTTTACCTAATTTGTGCTCCCAAGTTTCGCCACTGAGTCTGCGACGTTGTTAGCCTCTCTATATATGTGAGTAATTGAGAAGTTGAAACGTTGAAGCTGCGCCAAAATGTTCCAGAGCTCCTCAAGGAATTTCCATGGTGGCTTCATATGCTTTTTAATTGCTTAAATCGAAACGTCAGAGTCACATTCAATTTGGATGCTATAACTGTTGTGTTCTTCTTCTTTTTTTCCAATCCAAATAATAAAGCCCTTGCTTCAGATTGGAGTGTCGTACATTGCATTAGAGTTATAGTGGTTGCTGCAATGAGCTGACCTTTTTGATCTCTGATTATAATACATGTTCATGGTTACCCATTCTTTAAGAATGATCCATCTATATTCATTTTCCAAAACTCATTATTTGGAGCAGTCAAGTAGACTGGTCTTATGCACGTTTGGATTTTGTACCTGGCCGCTAAGACTTTTGGAAATATCATAGATAAATCCTAGACAAAGTTCATCTTATATGCCAACATTATATCATTAAACTGATATAAAATGCTCCTTATTATGTTTTTGATATACGGTTTAATTCCTTCATGATGAGCTTTGTTCCCAGAGCACCATAGAAACTAAGGAACTACACATGGAATGACTCTGATCAAGTCTTTGAATTCTGGGTGTTTGATATCTAATTTCCAATAATAATAAAACTTATCTCATAGATATATGAAATTCTTGGTTTCAATGTTGAAGGTCTTATCTATGAAGTTCCAGACATGTCTTATCACCTTAAATTCATTAAAGCTGTGATGAATTGATTCAGAATCTGTTAGACAGAAGTAGCATCTTGAAGGTAAGTGGAATGTAAGGTCCTCTAGTATATTTGGTAAAGGAATTAAATGATTAAATTGTCTCCAGTTCATAAAGCTTACCTTTTTTGGGATAATTGGAGACCATGGATATTTAAAGGATTGAATTTTCCATTTCTTATGTCTTATTAATTCATAAGCTGAGTTAACGTTAAAGTTTCCTTGTTCTGTTTGTGTCAAGATCATGATATTATCGTGCTCAGGAAAAATTTGATTGTGTATTTCCAGAGTTTTGATGATATGATCTGGGAGATTATGTCTTAGTATTTCAATACAATCCTTTTGATTCTATAATAATTTAATTACACAGAAATCTGGAAAAGGTAGATCTGACTTAGAATTCCAATTGTTGATTATCGGACCATGCTCAGTCCAACTTGTGTCCCAAAAAGAAACCCTTCCTTTTCCACTTTTGAATTTTATGTTTTTCATGGCTATGTAATTGACTTCTTTGATTCTGATATAGGTTCTTGAATTTTATGGTGTTCTGGAGTTGACCACATGAATTTAGTCTATAATGAATCCCTAGATTGTAGCTTCCACCACAATTTAAGTAAAAAACTTTTAATCATATTGTTTAAATCTTTAAAATCAAGCTCATTCTCACCAGTTGGATAGCATATCTTATAAAATGATCTCCAATTTCTTGTATTCTGTGGATAATTTGTGTTTGGGTTCCATAAGAATTTGAAAAGCATTTTATGAATTTGATCAACTATGTGTTTAGTTGGTTTTACTACAGTGATCAAAATTAAGGGACTTGAAGAGACAACATGCTTTATTAAAAATAATTTCCCGGATGCTGATAGCATCTTATTGTTCCATGAATTAATCTTCGATTTGATTGAACTGGTTATTTGATTTAAGTAAGAGTTTTTAACTCTGCCAGTAAACATAGGATATCCCAAGTATTTAAATGGTAATGATCTTGTTATTATATCATATTTAGATTCATATTCATATTCAGATTCAGATTCGGATTTGATTTGATTAATTATTTGTTGTGTCATCAGCAAAGGAAAGATGTGTAACTCTTATCATTGGCTCAGGAAGCTTATAATGTCTTAGGTTAGCATACTGGAACAAGAAATTTAAATTTCTTGCAAATTTTTCTGCCATTAAAATGAATAACAAGGGGGGGGGGGGGGGGTAATGGATCTTCTTGTTTTATTCCTCTTGTAGTTTTGAAAAATCCCTAAAGGACTTTATTTATAAGAATGGAAAAAAGAAAGCTGATTATAAGTTTCCCATTTTTAGTGAGTTAAAATAGTCAGAAAAACCAAGTTGCTTGAGAAGTTTTGTTAAAAAGGACCAAGTAACTCTATCAAAGGCTTTCATCATATCAATTTTTACTATCATGTTGTGTCAACCAATTTTAGAATGTAAAAATGATGTCATTTCATGCATCATAAGTACATTATCAGAAAGCTCTCTACCAGACACAAAATCAGATTGTTCCTTGCTGATTATTTGATTCATATAGGGCTTTAATCTATCTGATATGAGTTTAAATAGGACTTTGTTTGTGAAACACATTAACTAATTGGCATGTAGTCTTTGAAAGAAGTGCATACTTCTTTTTTTGGGATTAAGACAAACAAAGTTGAAGAGATAGTTTAGTATTTCTGACAAGTTCAGGAAATCTTGTATTGCACTTAGTAAATCCCATTTAATAATATGCCAACATTTTTTAAAAAGAAAACTCATGAGAAGCCATAAGGTCTATGGGCTGATTGATTGTCCATATATTTTTTTGTTTTATTAAATTATTCCATTTGTAACATCTTTTGTTAATTCTTGATTTATTTCACTTGTTATAAGCCTGGGTATATTTTCCAGCAACAAGGCTGCATTAATACTTGTTGGATCAGTGTTTTCTTCCGTTAATATATTTGTATAGGAATTCATTACTTCTTTACTTATTTCAAATTGTCCTTGAATATAGTTTTCTGAATCATCTTTAATAGAGGTGATTAGCTGTTTTTAATGTTTAGATTTTACTGTTTGGTGAAAAATTGGGTATTTGAATCCCCTTCTTTCAACCATTTTACTCTTGATTTTTGTTTCCAGAAAATTTCTTGATCTTTGAGAGCATTTGTTAGCTTTGCTTTAGCCAAATTAAGGGTTATTATATTTTTTTCAGTTTCATTTTGATGTAGATCAAATTTAGTACTCTGTAATTGATCTTTACATATTTTTACTTTATCAAATACATTACCAAATATTTGTTCGTTATGGATTTTTAATGCAAGTTTTAGAATTTTCAATTTAAAGCTTAGTCTTTGAATTCCTGTTAGATATGTTTGGATCTGCCATGCGTCTTCCTCAAATTTCATGAATGTTGGATGTTTAATCCAACATTCTTGAAATTTGAAAGACTTTGGGTTGGATGTTGTTGATGTTTCCTCCATAGTGAAAATCAGAGGGCTGTGATCAGATTATTTCCGTGCCAGATTTTTTAACTGAGAAACTTAGATAGTAGACCACTAAAGGTTATTTGAAATTCCTCTATCTAGTCTTTTCCAAACCCTACCTTTGGGTCTCATACCTGTTCAGGTATAGAGGCTACCCGAGGTAGGTAAATTTGACATATTGTTCACTGTTAGAAATATATTAAAGTTTTTGATACATTTTTATCTGGAATTGAAGGCCCCAAATATTCCTCATTATAGTTGATAACATTAAAGTCATCAATTAGTGTTGATGGTTTGTATTTGAAGGTTGAGATTGTCTTCCATAATTTTTTCCTTTCTTCTATTGAGTGTTTTGCATATATGAATCTAGATAAGCATTCAGAGTTAATTGAAGGATGAGATAATTTTGGGAGTATCAATTGTTCTTCTACTTTTATTATCTGAATTTTAATTAAATTATCCCAGAGGATAAATATTTTACAACCTGGTGAAGAGAAATAGTTTTGAAATCCTTTTTTGAAGGCAATGTTTTGAAGTGTATCAGATTCCAACATTGGTTCAATTAAAATAAAAGCATTAATTTTAGCTCTTTTCTTAATGTCTTCTATTCTTATTTGTGTTGCATTGTTTCAAACACCTCTGGCATTCCACACACTAATGATGATTCCTATCATAAGGTGTTTTTGGGGAGAGGTCAATGAGGAACAAGCTTTCACCGTTCTAGGAGTATTTGTATAATCCATCTTTTTCATATTTGCCGAAATTTTGATTTGTTCCAACCTCATCTGTATCCAATCTTTCTGCATTTTTAATCAAATTATTGGTTTTTTATGATTAAGTTAGGTTGGCTTTAATTTCTAAGAAATTCAGTTGTTATTAAAGACCATAGTGTGAATGATTTTTTTGGTTGTTCATTGTGAAGTCAATCTAAACTTTTATCTTTTTTACTGTTAGAGGTTAATAGAGGAAGATTTCCTCCATTTATTTTAATATACATGTTTTCCTGAACCTGGTCTTGTTTTTCTATTGATTGAGGATTTGTGTTATTTACAGGTTCTTTCGGTTAAGATTTTTTAGAATTGTTAGCAATAGTTGGAACAACAAGAGGGACATTAGATCCAATCATGTTATCCTTTTCTCCTTCACATGAGGCATTTTGCATATTTTGAAGAGAACCATACAGATATTCAATGTCAATAGAGATGTCATTTCTTTGAGCATCATTCTTTGAATTTACCATATTTTGATTCATAACATACGAATTACTCTCATTAGCAGTGGGCAATTCATTTAACAAGTCAAACTGTTCAGTATTCAAATGATTCATATCAGTTTCAGGCATTTCATCAGATGTTTCCTCAATATGAACAACTAACAGGGAGTCATTAAGAGGAGTATTAGTGAGAACCTAAGACCCCTGAACAGGGTTATGATCTTTGGTACTTGTTTCAATTGTTATCTAAGCATCCTTTTGATCCTGAGCTGCCTTTCCTTTTCCATTAGATGCCACATGTTGTGAAGTGTTAGCTTTATTTTTAATCACATGAATAAAAGTCTTTTCCATACTGTTTAAACCAGATGTATTGCTAACGCTTTTGCCATTATGTCTTCCATGTTCTCCGTTGGGTTTGGACTTTTAACCTATGTGAGTTGGATTGTCTTTTGGTCTCCAAACTTTGAACTTTGAAGCATTATTGTCAAACCTTCTTTCAGAAGCTAAATGGCCTAATTAAGACAGTTAGAGCAATACTGCGGGACACCTTCATATTCTAAATACTGCCAAAAACCAATGTCCTTGAAACTTATCCAAACTCATTCTAAACGTGGCTTTGTAACATCAATCTCAACACAAACTCGGGCTATGTGTGGCCTAGTTCTATTAAGTGTCGCCTTATCGACTCTAAATGAGGTTCCTAAAAGATTTCCAATCGACATTATAGCTCAGTAATAAAAAAATGTTGATGTAAGCCATAGAGTGAAACCCATACTGGAGCAATAGGAGAGTCGACATTAGGATTAAAATTTGGAACCCATTTAGTTATATACGACTTAAATAAGCACCAAAGTTCCAAATTTTATGTAACCAGCACCTATAATAATCACCGGGCAATGAAAAAGTAATCAAAACCTTGCGATTATCATGAAGTGTGATGTTGGAATGACTCTTGAACCCCGCGGTTTGAAAATCCCTCCTCAATTTTTTAAGTTGTGGCCGACTTCTTGAAATTTTACCCACCAAAGTCCATCAGAGCAGGGCTTCCAATTTTTAGCATTCGGAGTCTGTAAGATGATGCCCCAGATCACCTAGATAGTCTATATTTGGCTTTGGAATGAATGGGACTCCTGTATTGATTGGCTCTGGATTAAGATTCAATGCCTTTTGTAGTTCGTTGTTTAGGACTTGCACTTAGGAGAGTATGGGCTTGTTAATCATTGGTAGGTATGCCATTTTGGCGTTGCCGGAGCGGGAGATCAGTGGACGACAACTAGGGTTTTCGCCAAATCACCTCAGAGAAGAAAACAGTTTATATGTGTGTATAATTATAGTTTAATTTAATTTATAATTAAATTATTTGATTTTATATTAATATAATTAAAATCATAATTTATAAGTATACTCATAATTTAATTTATGAATTTATTAATGTGTAAAATAATTAACTATCTTATTGACTGACTGATGTAATATATATATATATATATATATATATATATATATATAG
>JAULKM010045963.1:0-12954 GCA_032355605.1 Rubia tinctorum
GGCTCCCTCCGTTTCACTAAGAGTAGAACACTTACGTTATTGACATGTTTTTTTTTCAAATGTCACACTTTTCATTTTAACAAGATTCTTTCAATCTCATCCACTCCGTTTGCTTTGTTACTTTATACATTCAATTTCATCCACTCATCTTCTTCACATAAATCAAGAGTCTAACCTAATGTGCCACTTTTAGTGAAATGGTGGGAATATTCACTTCTCATATTAATGAGGATTGTATTATTTCTTTCCAATTGAAATTTCTTAATTTTAGAAATTAGTTACTTATTTAGAGTTAGAATAGATATTATTTTATTTTATTTTTTCTTCTGCGAAAAGAAAACGAATCAGAGTTGGATTTGGTTTCTATTTTCTGCCGGAACACCATGTATAAATACTCCTCTCTTTTATTGAATGTGACACATTTTTTAATGAATTTGATACATTTTTCTTTTATGACAAGATTCCTTCAATTTTATCCACTCATTCTACATTTTCCTTTCTAAATTCAATTTCATCCATTCATTTCATTCACCTATATTCACATAAATCCAACCATGTAAACCTATAGCAGCCAGCCCGTCCTGAAACAAAGGTAGTACATGGTTTGCATTGCCGAGGCAGGGTCTTACACACAATACATCACGAAAAGTAGCAGTAGTTTAGATTTACTCCCTCTATCCCTCTATTGTTTATATATCAATTAAATTTTCTAATTGATGACTAAAGACAATGTAATGATATAAAACCCTGGTTGTTTGCCTGTCTTTTTTATGACTGGAAAATATGAGCTGAAAAGTACCTATATAAACTTTGACTAACGTATAAGTTTTTTTAAAAGTGTTAGTATAACCATGATCTCACCATTTTTTGGCTAAAAAAAATCAAATGACAAAAGTAGTCTTGTTTGTTAGGAAACCCTAACTCATTGATTTCAATCACCATTAGCGTTGCCACAACACTTCGTTTCCCGACAACGCCTCCCAATTCAGCTGCACCCATGTAGCACCTCACCACACAATCATCATCTTTATTTTCAACACCACCACACACACCCCTTCCCTCCCTTGCCCCACCAACCCTTTTCCCCCACCTGTCACCATTCTCTCTTATTGTCATCGTCAATTCCCTTCCCTTCTGCTAGATCTCTCCTCGCACCACCACCAATGAATCTCTCATTGGGCCACCACCGTTCTCAATGCTCCACCACTCTCTCATTGATTCACCACAGCCACTCCGCCAACACCTACGTTCCTTCCTTCCTTCCTTACATCACATTTCTTTGTGGAGGGTAAATGTGTGTTTTATGATGATGAGGAGACACCACATTACATTTTATTTGAATGTGATAGAACCAGGAAAATTTGGAAAGCAATTTTTGAATGACTGCAAATAAGAGGGAACTTGAGGGTTGGGACAGTGAAATGGCTTTGCTGCTGCAGGATTGCAAAGGTAAAGGGTGGAAGAAGCAACTAATTAAAATGGTTCCTCCACCAATTAAAATGACTGATGTTTAAACTATCTAGGATATGAAAAATGATAAAAATGATGAATGTTTTGGAAGAGGGCTGTGAAGGAGGAAGTTGTTAGTAGAGACATACTATAACGTATAGTATCCAAATCTCGGATTAAACCTATTTTAAGAAAACACCGTGGTAGATTAATGGTTCCTTGATGTTAAGGTCAGTAGGAGAGTTGTATATGCTGAAAATTTTGGGATGAAATAAACGTTAAGGATTTTCAAAAAAAATTTAAAAAATTCAAACAACCATAAAACAACCTTGAACATTAACATACATAAAAAATTGTATCAACAACAAATTCAGTATGGAGAAGAAACCATACTGATGATAATATGAAGTTTATCACGACACATTCTTCAATTCTGAAGTTGTTGCAGTGGAGTCAAATTTAAAAGGTGAAGTGATATGAATCTCCTTGCGAAAATTCTGGATTGCGGATTTTTGATAATTTTTTGACTGTAATGAAAGTAATATCACATAACCCTAACCACAACTGCAAAAATTGATTATTAACTAGCCCGAGATTAGCTCTCAAATTTGAAGGGTATTGATACTTAACTAGCTCGCGGGATTAAACAACAATGAAAATCTTGCAAGCAATTGAGTAAAACTAAAAAAATCTGAATATATGATGTATAAAATTGGTGAATAAAACCGTGAATGGCCTCCCTTATTTATAAGTTAAAGTTTGGCCAACCCTAATCAGAAACGGAGCAGGATTTGGTAATTCCCCTTAGAAACTGAAAAGAATGATGTCAGCTTTAAAAAGTTAAAACCATATCTAACTAGAATACCTAAAATAAGCTGAATATGGCAGAATTTATTCAAGCTAAGTCTTGAATAAATATTGACTTATCTAATCTTACCAAATCTAATTCTAGTCAGATCAAAAATGAATATTGAGAAACCTAATTAGAGAAGTAGCCGAAATTAAACTCTTCCAAAGCCCACATGATCGAGTTTAATATCTAAATTTCAAAATGAAATAATTTACAGTAATTTACAATGATCACACTACCTCATTAAAAATTCGGTGGGAAAAAAGAGAGTATAGTGTTCTTCACGATGTCTTCAATTCCTCGACACTCTTGAATAATTAATCCAAGACCGTGTCAATTTATTCTTTAACTCTTCATCATGAAATTGATCAATCAATGCATTCAAACCTGCATCTCTAAGCTTCATTGTTGCCCTAGTCATAGGACATGCCATGTCACTTAAAGATGCCGAACATATCATTTGAATGTCTGATCAAGCTTTGACATGTCGTCATCTATGGTGCTGACATTTGCATCATGAAGGGGGAAGTGTTAGATTTGGGGAAGGAGCGAAAGAAGAAAAAGGAAGAAAGAAAGAAATAGAGTGGAAGGAGATAATAAAGGTGATGTTTCTTAAGGGTTCCTTTAGACAGCGGTTCAACCGTCGTTGTTTACTTGAATGCACCCCAGACATATGTTCTGATGTCGGAACTGCCCTCCATTTCTTCATTTTTTGTGTATATATTTGTAAGGTTTCTTTAGGTGGCGGTTCCATCTGCATTGTCTAAACTAGTGCATTCCAGACACATGCTATGGCGTTGCAACTGCAACGTAAGACGATGCCTAGTGACTAACCACAATCTAATGAGATACATGTTCAATCCGACTAATGGAATACATGTTCCAAGCTGGAAACTTAAGATAAACGGTAATTGGAAGAGTGAGGAGTTTTATTTATCAATTATTTTATGGTACTAGAGATACCATACAGATGGAGTCTCCAGTATTTAAGTATACAAATACAATACACGCAATACACACAATACAAACACAATACATGTATTACACACAACACACATGGTACAAAGAGATACCATATTATTTACCTTTATTAATAAACAAATGCTTGTGTTAAGCAGATGTTTGCATGATCAACGCCACATTCACACACTATGATCAGTTCCCGGTTTTTCTGGCCACATCCATGGCAGTCATCAGTTTTTTCTTCTTTTCTTCATATTCACTGAGCTCAGCAAGTTGGACCATTGAATCCAACCATTCAAAAGCCTCCTCAACAGCATTTTCAGCCTTCTTTTTCTCATCTGCCTTCATATGGTTGGACTTCCCCTTCAGCTCATTTCTTAAGTTGCAGATGTAAGTCTCAAAATCATATCTTGCTTCACCCTTCTTTGCGTACATTTCATCACTGGCTTTAAACTCATTAGCTTCCTTTATCATCCTCTGAATTTCCTCTCCAGATAATTTCATATCTTTTATGGTGGTTCTAACTTCTCGGCCTGTATATCTGTCCTTGGCAGACACATCCAAAATACCATCGGCTTGCAAATCAAAGCAAACATCGACCGAGGCTTCTCTCCTTGGGGCCGGTTTAATACCTGTCAGTGTCATATCACCTAACAGTTTGTTGTCTTTTGATCTAGCTCTCTCACCTTCAAACACTTGAAATTTTATGGAAGTTTGGTAATCAAAGGCGGTAGTCATGTTTCTAACAACTCTACGTGGGATTGGGGTATTTTTTGGAATGAAAACCGACATGACATCTCCTTTAACATCAATTCCTAGGGTTAATGGGGTAACATCCAGAAGCACAAGGTTTTCGATTTTCTTACTGCCCTGGCCGCTCAATAGTGCCGCTTGAACAGCTGCACCATAAGCAATAGCTTCATCTGGGTTCAAGCTTTTGTTAAGCTTCTTCCCATTCATCAGCTCACTCAGCATTTCTTGAATCTTCACAATCCTGCTTGAACCACCGACTAGGACAACTTCATCAACATCCTTCTTGTCCATATTGGCATCAATCAAACACTTTTCGACACCCTCAATGCACCTCTTAAACAAATCCGAGTTCAACTCCTCGAACTTGAGCCGAGTAAGTTTTTCTGAGAAGTCTACTCCTTCATACAGGGCATCGACGATAATTGTTGTGCTAGCACCCGTCGAAAGAGCCCTTTTACCCCTCTCACACGCTGTTTTCAATCTTCTCTTTGCTTTAGCGTTTTTACTGATATCCTTGTATTTGCTTTTGAAAACCTCAATGAAGTGCTCCACCACTCTGTTATCAAAATCCTGCCCACCAAGATGAGAATCGCCACCAACAGCTTTGACCTCAATCTTATCCTTAGTGATGGTGAGGCATGATACATCAAACGTCCCGCCTCCAAGATCGAAAACAAGAACGTTCTTTTTGCCATTGGTGGTGGATATGTCGTTATCAAGACCATATGCAATAGCAGCAGCTGTTGGCTCGTTGATGAGACGCAACACATTTATTTCAGCTATTTTTCCAGCATCTATTGTGGCTTGACGCTGAGATTGGTCAAAGTATGCAGGAACTGTAATGACAGCATCCTTAATTTTCGAACCAATGGAATCTTCCGCTATTTTTTTGAGCTTACCCAAAATCATAGCAGATATTTGCTCAGGAGTAAATTCCTTTGTCTCATCATTAGCGACGCAAGTGACAGAAATCATAGGCTTGCCGTCACTACCAGCAGTGACCTTGAATGGCCACGTCCTAATGTCTCTCTGCACTGTCTCCTCACTAAATCTCCTACCGATCAACCTCTTGCTATCTGCGTATCAGAATTAAATGCCTCCGCATGTTATGAACTGAAGCATTATCTTAGACAAACACATGCCTAACTTTCTAGTATCGAGTGGCAGTTCAGACACAACTCTTAATATGATTATGGTAAATCATAGCAGCAAGCTTAGTTATTTGTTGTTCGAAGTGGGAAATGGTCGTCAAATGTATATAACAAAAAATAAAAAAACTGAACATTCCGTAAAGATGTGAAAATAACTACTCCATCAGTCCCACCATTAATTGCTTAATTTGACTTTTGAAAATCAAGGAAGATTACATGGCAGAGTTTTAGTGGACCCTCACCCCCACATACTTAATTCCCCCACGTAAATTTTTTTCTGGATATATTAACCTGAAATTTTAAGTGACCCTATTAAATAGGCTCTCTGTTCTCACTTATTTTTCAAAGATGAAAAAGGTTGTCACTTGATCATTAGATTTTACATTTAATCATTTTACTATTTTATGTAAAACTTGAACACGAAATTAATTTAATTGTATCGTAATAGATAAAAAAAAAAGAAACATAAAATTTTAACGTACAATTTTAAAATAATATTGAAGATAAAAATATTTACCTGTTATTCGTAAACAGTACAGATAATAGTAATTTATTATATTTTAATCTACATGATCAAAAGTTGGAGGCTAAAGTTGGAAGGATTTTATTTTTCAAATACTCAAACTTATATTTAAATTTAATGTTTGTTAACTTAAATTTATGTAAACAAAATTAATTTAGTAATTTCAATATACAATATTAAAATTCTTATTACTATTTTTATAAGTATATATTATTATATTTATTACTAAATTATATAGGCTGAATAAATAATTAAAATTTGTATGCAATCCATATAATTTCATAAAAGATAAGGATCCATAAATATGTGGGATATGGATGAACATGATGAAAGTTTTGAATTTTATTTTTCTACACGTCATTAATAATTGCAAAGGACCCGTATTTTGAAAGACGGTCTTTCCATATATCATTAAAAGATTAAGGTTTAAACTGCAAATTATAAGAAATGAAGATAAAATTTTCGGATTGCATTAATCGGGTCATAAATTTATAATTATTGCATGTTGTTTAATTTTTTTTAAATACTGAACTAAAATCTTTTACCTTTTTATTATTCTAATTATTAAACCCCGTCTTACCATAAATTTATGGAAAAACAGTTTTTCCCAAAAGTTTACCATTGTAAAGATTTTATTGAAGATGAAAATTTAAACAAATCTATTTATAAATATCATTTGGTTATGTCACATTGAAGTTTAAAAATCAAAATCTGGCATGTAAAGCCTAAAAATACGGAACATTTCGTGGCATTGGATGGTGATGCTATAAGTCACATCTCCTTCATTTACTGTCTTTTTTACATTTGATGTCTATATATCACGTGTCTATTTATTTATAAATATTTTATGGAGCTCATTTATTATTAGTAAACATAGAATTTCTATCATTAATTTTATACAAAATTACTTTAACCATAATAAAACAAGTATAGCCAATAGATATATAAACGGTTGTGTTAGTTTTCCATTAATCTCTTGGCAATTGGATAAGACAGATAAAATGACATTAAAATTTTATTTTAAATTTAGTTGATTGAGATTCAAAATAAAATGTTAAAAAGTTAAAAACAAGGTGTGTAAACTAGATTCGTAATTAAGTAAATAAAAATTTTAGATAGTTTCAAGAAAGACGGTCTGTCCATATGTTTATGGACAATTCACTGTACTTTTTTACTTTTAATACAATTTAAATATTGCATTCTAAAAGTTGAACAAGTAATAATGTGTATTTGAATGTGAAAATATATAATCTATAACATAAAAAATATTTCTAAAATTTTAAATTTAATATATGCAATTTAACAAAAAAATATGTAATTTAACAAAGAAGTGTATATGATAAAAAAAACGTGAACTGTCCATAAGTTTACGGACAGACCGCCTGCCAGAATATATACTCAACAAAATTTACTTACCGAAGATGGTGTTGGTAGCATTGGTAGCGCATTGGTCGTAAGCAGCTTCCCCAATTAGACGTCCCTCATCGGTGTTGAAAGCCACATAAGAAGGCGTGGTTCTGTTGCCTTGAGAATTTGCTAAGATTTCAACTCTATCATTCTTCCAGTAACCTACACAAGAATAGGTTGTCCCCAAATCGATTCCAATTGCATATTCCTTCTCACCCATTCTTTATGTGTTATAACACCTATTACAATCAGGATTGAATTGAAATTTAGGAAGATCAGGAGTATAGACAATAAACTTAATTATTGGTGGACATACTTTAAAGAGCTATTTACTGAAAAGAACTGGTGCTTTTTTGGAGCATCAATGACAGTCAAAGGCGCCGCTAAAATTATTAGTGACGCCTTATGAAATGCCTCTATTCAGTGTGTCACTAAAATATTGTAAAGCGTTCAAGTATCGTTATATATTTTGTGACGCTTTAAGATGCAGTTCAATTTAGAGGCGTCACTAAATTTTGTGACATAGATTGATGTGGTAGTTCAATCTAGTGACATGTGCACATGTTGCAAATATTTAGTGGCACCTGAAGGTGGAGCAAATATTGTGACATTTTCTTGCATGTCACAAAATAATAATAGTACTAGACTCTTTTTTTGGTAGTGTGTGGAGCATCTACAAAAAATCTGAAAAACAGTCTTAACAGCGTTTGCAAGGAAACTTGTCAGGGTCCGATAGAGTCCTGCTTTAATTATTGATTTAGCTATAATTCAATATACAAGGTAATGCGAATTCGTCACAGTACTAATTAGTTTAAATATGGAATCCAATTATTCTAATAGGGTTTTATTTTGTTTTTAAAAAAATCATTATACATTAAAATCAATTATGATAAACAAAACAAACCAAATCATAAAATAAACGCAGAGTGGCCTCTGAACAATACCTTGCTTTAGTACTCTCAACTTTCAAGGTGTACGGAAGTTACTTGATCTGGCAAGTGTGATGCCAATATATACTGAAATAAATATTCCATTCTTAAAATTTAGGTTAAAGATATATCCTGAACCTTGCTTTTCTTGGATAAATGCTTTTTCCCTAAAAATCAATTCTATTCCCATAATGCACTCTAGGTACTCAATCCCATTACCCCCTTTCACGCTTTCCTCGAATTTCTTGTTAGACAATGCAATATCAATTGGGCCATGCTTGAAAATTAGGAGGTTTAGAGCCATCGAAGATTTTGTGCTAAATATAAAAACGTGCTCCCTGAAAATAAAAGAAAAAGTATAACTATCAAATAAAAAATATTACTCTTATGTTACAATTTTTCTAAACAAGACATAGATATTAGAAATAGAATAGTAATATATACTCTACAATATTTCAATGAAATTATAAACATTAAAATTTTACTTATATAAATGCATTCTTCTAAAATTAGTTGCAAATATATTCCTTATTTTTCAGCTCTATTTGCGAAGAGAGAAAGAGAGTATTATTTTGTGCTCTTTCTTTATTCTTGTTGGCTATGTGCTGAGTTGGGTTGGATCACTTTGAAAATTTTGAGTTAAGTGCTAAAATGACCCTGACTTTAGGCTCTTCCTCCGAATTTCTCCTCTTCCCGCTTCTACGTCCGACTGCCGTCGAAACTCCCTCATTTTCCCTCCTTGAATACCACATCCAGCGACTCTGCTTCGACTCTCCGTCGCATGTCCGTCGGCTCTCCCTCGCAAGTAAAGAATTTCTTTCCGTCGCATGTCCGTTGGCTCTTCCTCGCAAGTAAAGATATTTTCTCCGTCATATGTGAGCCCTAGGGCGGATTTGGGGCAAATAATAAATCTAGAAAATTGGGCATGGATTAAAATTGATAATGATGTTGATTTTCTGTGATTTCATCGTTACAGCCTCTTCAAAGGGTGTGAAGTGCCCTTACACAATAGTTCAAGTGGGGCTATTTCAATTTTTAAAAAGTATAGGGGGAGTATTATAAGGTACTAGAATTGACAGGGGAACCAGAAGCCTTTAATTACAGGGGAAGCGGCAACCCTTAATTATACTATGAGGTAGCCCATGAAGAAATACGGGGGAAGTTTCCAGCGACAACAGCGACTAAAATGGGGAGACGTCACGACTTGGGTTCGGTGAGAAGTGTGCTGAAATAACCCTGTCTTTATATCAAAAGTGCATATATAACCCTGAATTTATTGACTATGTGCTGAAATAACCCTGTATAACTCGGAGGGGGGGTATTTCAGCCAAAAAATCAGATTTTAGCTCAAGGGTATTTTAGTTATTTCCTTTTTATTTTCGCCGAAATTTCCATGGTCAATGCCGAAAATATAGACATAGGGTATATCGGCACAATTATTTCAAAAGTTAGGGTTAGATTGACATATACAATAATAAGTTGGGGTTATTTTGGCACTTTCTGAGATTGCAGGGTCATATTGGCACTTTTAGCCTAAAGTCAGGGTTATAAATGTAAATACCCCTAAAATTTTAATTTACAGTAAAATTAGGATTGCCTTGTGGAAGGAAAGTCTAGAATCATATACATGACCAGCGATGCAATATCCGACCAATTGACTCTCCTCCTTCATTTGAAAAACAATTTATGATTTTAAATATATGTTTAGAAGTTATATAGTTTAACAATTATAACCGATTATATATAGGAAAAAATTATAATCAATAATATATTATAATATTAGTATTTATTTTTAGACAACATGGATTTAGATTAGTTAAAATAACTATAATATCCCTGATTGATACCAAGCAAATGCCAGGAAAGGTGTGGATCGATTATCGTGGATATGTATTTTGTCAATATTTGGAATACGAAAGTGTTCCAGATTATTGTTCAAAATGCCAGAAATTAGGCCATCACCAAGTGTCCTGCAAATATCAAGAACAAACATGTCGAGTTGATGCTTGGAGGCCTAATCCACATCCTAAACATGTTAGTAATGCTCAGGAAAAGGGTATAAATTCTCTTCAAAAAGCCTGAATCTGAGAAAGTTACACAAAATTATAGGCCAGTTCATAAGAATGTCCATTTTAATCAGGAAGAGAAACAATCTGAAGGATAATAATGATAATGCAAAGATCCCTTCTCATCTTGTTTTAGTTGAATCTCAAGTGCATCAAATTATTCATGTTACTCCTTATCTGATTAAAAACAATCCAAATCAACACATTATTGGCAATCAGGATATGGATTCTGCTAAAAGTATTTCTGATCATTCTAAGCTTAACAGTTTAGATTTTGATAATAAACAGAATGATAATCAGCACACCAGTGAATATAATTCCCCGAGTGTGAAAGTTACTACTGACAATCTCTTATAGAAAAGTGCAGACACAGGTGTAGTAAAAGAGGTTTAGTAAGTTCTTCAGGAAATTCTACGAGCCTTCCAGATCCGAATTTAGAGAACAAAAAAGATAAATCCCAGGTAAAAAAAAGGCATTATCTATCCTTCCTTAACTCCTAATGACATAGAACTCATTCAAAATCTTTCTGATAAGCCAAATATGCAGTGGTCAGTTGACAAACAAAATAAAGAAAAGACGGGTCACATTATTCTAGAAACAACTTTAACTGATCAGAATAGATTTAACAAGGTTTTGAAGAAAGTAGAGGATACAAACGATGATCTTAAATCCACTCAAACTAATCAGACAACTAAGAAAAACTAAAGAAAATAATACACAGAGATGATGAAGACTGTAGTAACAAGGTCTCAGATTGATTCTAAATCTCTAGTTTAATCTATGACAACTTTTAATATTTTTGTATGGAATGTGAGAGGAAATAAAATTAATAGAACTCGGGATAGGGTGCTAAATATAAAAAGGAAGCTTAAAATTGTTTTTTTGTAATCATAGAGCCTTTCATAGACAGTGGACAGCTTCAATCAATAGCCTTTAAATTGGGATATATTCACTTCTATGCTGAACCAAGAGATAAAATATGGCTTTTTGGAATGATGAATTCAAAATTTCAGTCAAAGATGTCCATGACCAATTTATTATGACTGAAATCCATCATTACTCTAATTCAACTCATTGGGATGCATCTCTTGTTTATACTAGACATAATACCTCTGATAGATCTCAATTATGGGTTAACTTAAGTAATCACTGTAATCAGGAAATATTACTTATAAGATATTTTTAATGCTATAAGTGATAAGATATCAAAAATGTCATTTATTATATTTTTCTTAGTTTAGTATTTTTAGGAGTTCAACACTATACTCTTTTCCCATTGGATTTTTTAATGAGGTAGTGTGCTCATATTTAGAATTAATTTTGAAATATTGTAATTTAGCAGTTTTGATTTGACTAGAATTAGATTTGGTAAGATTAGATAAGGCAATATTTATTCAAGATTAACTTGAATAAATTTTGGCCATATATACTCATTTTGTTTTAGGTATTTTAGTTAGATACTCCCTCAGTCCCACTAGTAATGGCATATTTACTTTTTCAAAGTCAAATTTACCAAATTTTGTCCATAAATATAAATTAATATACATATAATAAATACATCGGGTGATATATTGTTGAATTCATCTTAACATATATTTTCTAAATATCAAATTTTTTACGTTATTGGTACATGTACCTAGAGTTATTGATGGTCAAACATGATCATTGAAGACCGTGAAAACTGTATTTTGCTAATATTAGTGGGACATAGGGAGTATGGTTTTAGCTTCCTAGAGCTGTCATAATTCTTTTCAGTTTCTATTAGTACTAAACAAATTATACCTTATAAATAGGGGAGACCATCCACGAAATTATACACTTTTACACAACATTAATATCAATCAAAAATTCATATTTATGAATTTATTGCTTGCGAGCATTAATTTTCATTGCTGCTTAATCGTGCAGGTTAATTAAGTATCAATATCTTTTGTGAACTAATCATGTGGGCTAGTTAAAGAACAGAGAACCCTTTAAATATGAGTTAATCCTGCGGGCTAGTTAACAAGAAAATTATTGAATTGTGAACCAATCCTGCGGGCTAGTTGGCTTTACAATTCTCGAGTTGTTGAAGATCCCGAGGGGTAGTTTTGATAATTTTGTAGGGCTATACTATGGTTTGCGAAATCCCTCGTTTAGTTAAAGATCTAAAATTCCACAATCCAGAGTTTTTGCAAGGAGATTCATATTAGTTGGTATCAGAGCAAAGCGAAAGTTTCTGCTACCATCATATCATTCGACATAAGTTGTTATTTTTGGGGGATATCGATTAATACCTTCATATCCGTACTTTATTTTCGGAGTAAGAATATCTATATGTGGACACTCAACCAATCTACAAACAAGAATCCATTCTTTCTAATTTTACCATAAACAAAAATCAGAAAATCTTCCGCCACCGCTCACGTTGGTCTCTGACAACCTGCCGCCGCACGACCATTTCTCTCCCCCGAACAATTCAACTCCGGTGAATTCATTTTACTGATGACTTCAGCTCTTAATTATCAATATTCTCCAGGCCATTTTTTTTGTTTATGCTCCGAAGGAATCTTCGCTGTCGAAGCTCCGTCGACACTGTTTTCTCTAAGCCTCATACTCCGCAGCTTATAATCCTCGATTTCAATACTCTCTATTCACTGCTATAGGGTCCGCGTAACTCCGAAAAGAGGAGCCCGTGCAAAGGGTTTCCAACGAAAAAGGCAATTGGTGTGTGTCCTTCACACGCAACCTTACAAAACAAGCGTGAGAATCACAAGCGCGCGTCACTTTAGGCGTGTCCTTATATGCGTGAGACAACCAGCCAACCTTTTCATCTCTTGATATGTTCATCATCTCGTGAGTTAGTCCAATTTATCGCGAGTTA
>JAULKM010045974.1:0-12954 GCA_032355605.1 Rubia tinctorum
TTCAGT
This sequence comes from Rubia tinctorum, assembly GCA_032355605.1. Taxonomy (NCBI): domain Eukaryota; kingdom Viridiplantae; phylum Streptophyta; class Magnoliopsida; order Gentianales; family Rubiaceae; genus Rubia; species Rubia tinctorum. The sequence continues at coordinate 7 of JAULKM010045974.1, forward strand.
GCTCATGTTTGATCAACTGAATCGAGACTTCAAGCAATTCCTTTAAGCCGTATTCAGATCGAGAGCCTGAGGAGCTCTGATACCATGAAGAAATTCTCTAATAATCAAAAGAACAAGATCAAGGATCAGTTTAAGCAAACTGGTTTTTTTGGAATGAGAAATGGGAAGAAATTTTCTGATTGATTAACTTAGATCAAAAGAAAAAGTTCTGCCACTATATATACATGTATCATGCCCTCAACCATCTAACCAACTAACAAACTTATCAACTATACAAAGTTCTAACTACCAAAACATCAAAAACTGAAATTCAGTTTCCCTCCAAAAAAAACTGAAACTGAAGAGTTGCTAATGATCATGTATAATGCATGTTGTTGTTGATGTTGCTGCTTCATCAGTTTCCTCATATTTCTTCAGAGACTTTCAATTATGAAGTCTTTCAACATGTTCAATCTGGTGTCTATTGCTGTCTCACATTAAAAGGTATTAGCTATTGAAAGTGAGAAACAACAGAAGAAATTTCTGTCCGCCAAAATGAATATCTTATGGGACATAGTGATCTGTAGAGAACCAATGAAGAACAAGCTGGCTGGCACAAGAGGCAGACAGTTCCAGAGGGATGCTAATCATGGTGGCCTTAAGTGTTTCAATTGCGATGAGTCGGGTCACGGTCAGTTGGAATTAAATAAGGTTGGAAATAGGGTTTTAATGGCCGATGATGAAGACATGGGTGACGATCGGGAAAGCGATAACATCGTCATGGTGGTGTATGACGAGGAGGATCCTTTTTATGAGAAGGTTGCATGTGGAGACAATGTGACATGCCTTCTTGTAAGGATGACGTGGGTTAAACCAAAAATGCCAAGTGGTGATGACTGGTTGGGACTCAACATCTTTCTATCTACGTGTGAAATTCTGGGGAAAGTATGCCAATTTGTTATTGACAGGAGCAGCTGCGACAACCTGATCGGGGAGGAAACAGTTCGAAAATTGGCCTCACTGATAGACAATGCCTTAAACCATACAAACTCCAGTGTCTCAACAAGGGTGGTGAGGTAATTGTCTCTAGACAAGCTCTTGTTCCCTTTTCTAATTGTACCAGATGTAAGGATGGTGTGTGGTGCGATATAGTAGTTGTGGATGCTTGCCATATGTTATTGGATAGGCCATGGGATTATGATTGTAATATCGATCGCAATAGGAGAGAAAGAATGTACAACTTCATCTTCGAAGTGGTTAGGATCACTCTTTTCCCTAAAAGGCCAAAGGAGGCCGAACCTACATGAGCTCTTGTGACACTCGGAAAATTGGATGAAGAGTCGATCCAAGCAGAGTACTTATTCTTAGTGATCGAAAAAGAAAGCAGTTGAAGGGGGAAAATAATGGAGGTTATGATCCCTGTAAACTGAGAAACTCTAACTGAGTAGAGACATGTATTACGGGAAATACATATAAAGAGTACAAGCCCTAGAGATACATCGTACCTAGACATATCAAATCAAATCACAATCATATCTCAATTTTAACTAATCACTCATCTCATTTATTCTAACACCCCCCTCAAACGAAGGGTCAGATGAACCGAAATGCAAAGTTTGTACATAAAAAACTCAAACATAAGAGGAGAAAGACCCTTAGTGAAAATGTCAGCAACCTGGAGAGATGTAGGTACATGACTAACACGCAGCTTCCCAAACGCAACCAACTCCCAAACAAAGTGATAATCGATATCAATTTGCTTCGTACGCTTGCGAGCCACTAGATTTTGAGCAATAAAAATAGCACTGTTGTTGTCACAGGACAAAATAGGGGACTCAAAGAGTGAAAAATATAGATCCTAAAGCAAATGAGAGAGCCAAACAACCTCTGCCACAGTGTTGGCCAAAGCATGGTACTCAGACTCTGAACTACAACTATAAACAATAGGCTGCTTCTTTGCACTTCAAGAAATTAGATTGCCCCAAAGAAAAATAGCATAGCTATAAGTCGAGTACCAATTCTCAAGACATCGAGCTCAATCAGTATCAGAGTATTCTAACACATCCGTGAAAGCGAAAGAATGAAACGACAATCCAAAGTGAAGAATACCGCTGACATATCAAAAACTCCTGGTCACGGCTGCAAAGTGATCATCACGAGGATCCTAGAGAAACCTACTTACAGAGTTCACCATGAAAGCCAAATCAGGCCGAGTGATGGTGAGATGCTACAAAGCACCAACAAAAGAACGATATAAGGTGGGGTTTCTAAAATTCTCACTCAAACTGCTAAGAAACTGGGAAGTGGGTACAAATGTTGTAGAAATCGACACATCATTTGACATTCCAGCTTGATGAAGGATACGAGCATACTTTGCCTAACCCAAAAAGAGGCCGGAGTTAGTGGAAGACACCTCGACGCCAAGAAAGTAGCTGAGAGATCCAAGATCCTTAATGGAAAACTCCTGATGAGTGTGAGAGATAAACTAGCGAATGGCGGTAGAATTATTGCTAGTAAGAATGATTTCATCCATATACACCAGCAAGTAGAGAAGAATAATGCCTCGAGAGAACACAAATAACATAGTATCAGAGGAGCAGCAGACAAAACCAAGCTAGCAAAAAAAATGAGCTAAAATGCTCAAACCAGGCTTTCAGCTCCTATTTAAGCCCATAGATGGCTTTTTGCAGATGACACACATAGTTAGGCCGAGTAGGGTCCTCGCAGCCAACGGGTTGCGCCATGTAGACAGGAGCATAAGGAACACCATTAAGGAAGGCATTCTTGACTTTCAACTGGTGCAGGGGCCATTTTCGCATAGTAGCAATGGCTAAAAGTGTACAAATGGTGGAGGCTTTGACCACAGGACTAAAATGTGATCAAAGTAAAAACCAGGTAGTTGCAAGAATCCCTGAGAACCATGTCAAGTATTGTGTCACTCAACGGTACCATTAGGACGTTGATCTGAAAGACCCACTTGGAGCCACAACATTCACACCAGACGGTCGGGGAACTAAATCCCAAGTATGCTGCCGCAGGAGACCATACATCTTATCATCCATCACAACAACCCACTGAGGATCACCAAGTGGAGCTCAATAATATTGAGGCTTCGATTGAGTAAGAAACCTAGCAGTAAGACCATTAACGACATAATCATCCAGGTAATGAGGATGTCATAAACCAGTTCGAGGCTGAGTAGTCATGTGATGAGTCCAAGAAGATGGCAGACTAGGGTAAGCATCAAGAGAGTCAACCATCAAAGAGGACCCAGAGTGCAATGGAGGAGAAGCTAGGGGCTAAGGCAGGAGCCGATGAGGCTGGATCATCAATCGGAGAAACCAGAATGACAGAAGGAACTGAAGGCAGGGTCGAAACAGGTGAATCTGAGCAAAAATTGCAGGGTGAATCAGAAGGTGATTGGTCGTCGGACGGAGGATAAGAAGCATCGGGGTACAGGAATGTAGACACGTATGAAGATGTGAAAGACACACTAGATGCCCCATCGGAAGCAAAGGGATAGTGAAGCTCATCAAACCGAGCAAGGAAAATGATGTACACACGTCCACTAGATGGATCGAGATAGCGAAACCCCTTGTATTGAGAGCTCTAGCCAAAAAATACACATGGAAGACTTCGAGGGGATAGTTTGTGTGCTACATATGGTCTGGTGAAATAGTATACCCGACAACCAAAAGGATGGAAGTTAGAATAAACTGGAGGACAACCAAAAAGAAGTTCATAGAGAGTCTTGCCATGAAGCACCAGTGTCGGTAAGAGGTTAATGGTGTAAACCACAGTGGCAAAGGTATCATCCCAGTGAGAAAGGGGAATCCGGGACTGAAAGAGCATTGTCAGCGCCATTTCTGCAAGATGACGGTTTTTACTCTCAGCACGCCCGTTTTGTTCAGGTGTATTGGGGCAGGAAATCTGATGGTGATTGCCCCTAGGTGTAAAATGCATTCGAAGGTGAGTATTAACCAACTCAGTGTCTCAATCACTCTAAAATATCTTAATGCGAGTAGAGAATTGATTCTCAACAAAAGTCTCAAACTGTATGTACACATAAAAAATTCAGACTTACGACGAAGATGGTAAAGTCACTAAAATCTTTAAAAATATTAAAAAAACAGCATAATGTGAAAAACCATTTCCAGATAAAATGGAGGAAGGACCCCACAAATCACAATGAATCAAATCAAGGACATGCGATGCACGTTTAGGGTTTTCATAAAAAAACATGTGACCTTTCGCCATAACACAAGGGCTGTAAGTTTGGGGTTTAGGAAATAAAGACGAAACATATAAAAGTTTAGAACTACTCAAAATGGAAATAATACGATGGGTTATATGACCTAGTCGAGCATGCAAAAGCTTAAATGATGCTCGTCCCTTCTTATTCCGAATGAAAGATACCCATGCGGCTTCACCTCTGTCCAACACATAAAGTCCATCCTCACCGTGACCTCTGCCCACAATTTCCTTGGTGAATTTGTTCTGAATGATAAATGACTGGTCATCAAAAGAGATTAGAACACCCAAATCATGAGTTAACTTACTGATAGAAAGCAAGTTTTTTGTATTACTGGGGACAACCAATACATCAGTCAGACGTAAAGTAGGTGTAATATGAGAATCACCAATATGATAAATAGAAATATTATCACTATTACCAATAGAAACGCAAAAGTTACCGATTTAAGGAGTGACGCTCTCCAGATTTGATGCAATAGAACTCATATGGTTAGTTACACCAGAACTGATGTACTAATACGATGTGCGAGAAGTGGGCTCCAATTGCATGGACTAGAAAGACTCCACAAGATAAGAAGACTCAGAACGGCGAGAAGACAAAACCCAACGATTGTAGGTTGAAGTTGCATGTCAATTTTCCCACACAACTGGCACTATAGAACATCACCATAGCCATGAAAACCACCAGAAGCACACCAAAAGTGATGTCCACCACGATAACCACCCTGACAACCACCACGGGCGGCATGTGGAGCAGATGTTCCAGCATCACCAGACGGTGCATAGACCCACGCATGGCCATCATGTACCAACTCGTGATCCCATGCGCAATTGTCTTCTTCATGAGCTGAAGCAGCAAAAGCTGCTGGATGAAGCTGGAGTTGATTCTGAGTTGTAAACCTATCCAGACTGTGCAAGAAGGTCTCATAGTTCTCTGCTTGAGCCACAATGTCAACATACTCCAGCAGAGGGAGATGATTCAGTAACGATGCACGAAACTCCTTGAATTCAATACCAAGCTCTGTGAGAAACCAGTTAACTTGATCGACATTAGTAGCTGCGGAAAATGAGGAAGAAGGAACATGAATCAGCAGTGATTGACACAAGAGCCATTAAGGAAGCCAAGTAAACTTTGCAAACCAAGGACATGTTCAACTTGGGTTTGCTAAAGCATGAAATTATTCGATGAGAGCTTGATGCTTAGAATATGAATCACCATGTTGTATGGAAGTTTCTTGTCGCTGGAGGCCATGAACTGATAAGGGCAAAGAGAGAAGCAGAATGTGGAGGAAAAATTGGACAGCAACAGAAATAAACCTGGACCATAAATAAGGCAGAAGTAGTTTGGTTGCAGAAAAAACCAGGACTTGTAAAGTCAATAAGGCAGAAAATTTGGACATGTAGAATAGCTTTGGCCGTAGCACACAAACGCCGATTGTGTTTTAAAATAAATAAGGCAGCACAGAAAAAATATTGAGGGAGAAGCGAACAATAAATGTGCTGCAAAAGAAAGAAAAGATCGCATGATGTTACTACTCTCATACCATGTAAACTAGGAAACTCTAACTGAGTAAAGATGTGTATTACATGAAATACACATAAAGAGCACAAGCCCTAGAGATACATCGTACTTACATGTATCCCAATCATATGTAATCAAATCACAATCATATCTCAATCATTACAAATTAGTTATCTCATCTATCCTAACAATTCCTCTACTTACAAAGTTTGATGATGTCTTCCCAGATGAGCTACCTGAGGAATACCCGATGATGAGTGGAAGAGCTCTTTTAAAACTATAGAGGGGTTATATTAATTGTTGGTTATGACACTCAGCATGGTGAATACTCCTAGTACGTTTATGCGGGTGATGGATCAACTTTTTTGACCTCTTATTGAAAAATATTTCGTGGTTTACTTTGCCAAAGAACATGTAGGGCATGCCCTGGAGGTTTTTTTTTGTTTGTTAATCAAGAAAAAGTTCTTTGCAACTACTAAAAAAATGTGTGTTCTTGGTACCTCAAGCTATATTTTTAGGGTATGTTATTTCTAGGAATGGATTACAGATGGATGGATCAAAGGTGGCGGAAGTAAAGGAGTGGCCGATTCAAACAACCATCACAGAGGTCAAGATTTTTCACAGCCTCACTGGTATACATCTCCCCTAGTCATGCGGAGCCCATATAAAATATAGCATTCCCGGTCCAACGATCCAATTAAAAGGCTGTTTGTTGAAAAAGAAAGATGACCTCGCTAAAGAGATGTGCTGTCCAACGGAGATAAAAGAGAATCTTGATTAGAGCAGCATCTCATTTACAGTAAACCAACAGAGCAAACCCAAAAGAAGGAACGACTACCACCTATTAACAGGCCACTAAAACCATGATCTATGAATATAGCTCATGATCCACAAGGATTGCAGAATATACCAGCCATAAATAAGTCATCTGAACAGTAGAACAAGTGATGCATATTTTCCAAAAATTACATATACATTACTCATATATCGATTTAAGCATCAGAGGAAGATCTCGAGGACTTTCCGGGATCTTATGATGCAGGTATCATAAAGATGGCATGGAATATTAGGTGGATCACGGGTGTTATGAAGGTACAGAAGGAATTTCCTGCATCAGTGGCACCATCTATGGGGTTCAGTTTTTTCCTTTTCAGGCATTCATACTATTTGGAGTAGGCCAGATTCCATGTCAAAAGAGAATAAAATAATAAAATCAAAAGCAGTCGTAACTATTAGCGAAACTGAGTATGATGAGCAGTCGCAGTAAGCAGACGACGATTAGCCACCATAAAATAGATGGTCGATGGATGCAACTACAGTACAAGCTTGAAAATCTTGATAAGAATAAGAGAGAATTTCTCGAACATAAGAATTAGATCAAAATGGTAAAACAAAACAACAATTGGATGGGCCATAGCAAAACACAACATTGATAAAGCTAGCAATAAGATGTACCAGGAAAGTATTGAACATGTAGGATTATAAAAAATGATGAAACGAACCAAGGCATATTTGGAAAACCTTAAATAGGCAAGATTCAATGAAAATGGCAAATCAACCCAACTTTAGTCACACAACATCAATACTCGCAATATTGTGATATCGTCACTAAGGTATGTTTACATCCAGGCACGTAATATGAATTTAGCATTCTCCTCGCATCGGTTCCCCTTCACCTCTGAAAAAGATGGTCGGATTGATGGAGATTCACCATCCCCGTCCATCCCCTCGTTCGATGATTTCAATCGCTGATCCATACAGCACAACATTAAAATAGTTAATACACACTCCCTTTGTCTCACTCTAAATTGCTTAATTGCTTTTTGAGTGTCAAACTTTATAAATTTTACCGTAAATATGAATTAATCTATATATTATAAAAATATCATGCGAGACATTGTTAGATTTATCTTAACATCTATTTTCTAAATATTAATTTTTTATGCGGCATTATTAACGGTAACAAATATATTTACGGTCAAACATTATCATTGAAAACAGTGAAAAAGTAATTAAGCAATTTAGAGTGGGATAGAGGGAGTGTACACATAATACTTAGTTAAATCTCATTATGAAAATTACCCCAAATTGTGCTACAAGCAAAAGAAATGATAAATCCACCCAAATTGGACTACTAAACCAGTAGAATCTCTAGCCAAAAAAATAAGTACCACCAGATTCTCAGACCATGTTAGCCCTTAGCACGTTATAACATCCACACATCCAATGAACAAATAAAACTATTGAACAGAGCATAAAACCAAGACAAACTGGTCCTACAAAAAAATGGTGAAGTTACACTTAAGAATAAGACATCTTATAGAGTAAAGAGATGAGCATAGAAATGAATAACAAACATTAATGGACCTAAAAATTCGCAACTACGCCATTACCTATAACCACCTTACCCACTACCTCGACCTTGAAAAACAGAAAAAATCATCCTGATAATCTGAAACGACAAAGGCCACATAAAATTCTCATCCCCTGATGAAAAGCCCAGTCAATACACTTATCAAACATGTGGCACACGTAGGAAAATCATCTATGGATTCACTTGGTAAGCAAAGTATTAAACCAGCATCAAAGGGGATCAGAATACCACAACTTCACATATGCCTGGAAAATCATCGGTTTCATGACACAAGCGGACATTCATCCTCCTTTGTTCAAACCAAAAGACAAATAGAATACTACGACTTTGCATACGCCTGAAAAATCACCAGCCACGCGACACAAGCCAAAATTCTTTTTTTCTTACCAGATCCAACACACAACCTCCACTACAAAGAGGAGCTGCGACTTTGCATACACATGGAAAATCTCCATCCTCGCAACATAAGTAGACCCGATCCATTCTATAGCCAACACAATAACTCAACACACAATACACTCCAAATTATGAAAATCCTTAATAAAGAACCAAACCATATCCATTAGCCAAACTATACTCTTAAATTATATCCATCATTAATTTTAATAAATACCATTATAAATTTGATCACAGAGGATTACATGACAAAATAAACTACAATAACTAGTGATCCATCACTGCCACTACCCCGGCCATCGCATCTAGGATTTCCTTTAGTTTCCACCGCATATGTAGGTAAACTTCATCCCATGTAGAACCAGATGCCTCCATTCGACGTATATACTTCTCATAATAATATTTAAGGTCAACAATCAAATTACATTTTGATCTCCCTAGCTTCATACTCATAAGATATACATAATAGGCATATGTCACTAGATTCCGTTTTAAGTCAATCATTTCTTGTTCCAAACAACCAACACGGTCTTTTAAACACCCCTCATAGAAATTCTTACAAAGAAGCTTACCAATCTCTGAACATAGTTTAGCATTAACTTCGTACTAATTCCTTACTATTTCCTCCAATTCTTGACATTGTTCCTTTAGCAGGACATAGCGAACTTCTCCACCATCGAGATGGCCCTCTAGTTTCTCATACCTCTTTAGAAGTCAAGTCGAGAATTCGTGTTATTGGTCATAACGCACCCTCCACACTTGTACTTCATTCTTAAATCGATGAAATTCAATCTCCAGCCTCTTATTTTGATGAGCGATGTCATCCAGATGATCAGTTTTCTTCGGTAGCATATTTTATAACTTGTAACTATCCCGACATTTCTTCATTAGGCATTTTTCACACCCATCATCGTGTCTAATGACATTTGTTAATTCTTTCTCCAGCCTCTGAATTTGATACCTCTACTCAGATAGACGAGAATCGTATTCATGTAAAAATGAAAATTTCCGTCGCTTATGTAGTTTCCAAATTCAAATAGCCCCAACAGTCTTAGAAAACAAAACTTTACCTAACAACCCAATGCTCTCACACTTTCCCCAACCTTAATTTGTATCCCTGAACTATTCAAAACCCCACAGACACGATCCAAATCCAACATACATAGAGTGATTTCATTAGTTAGCTCAGTATAAGATTCACCCAAATATGAGACATTTTTAGGATCTATTCAAGGTAACCAAGTAGATAAAGCCAATACTTTAGGATGACAATGTTCCGCATTGTCCTATGTAGAAGGTTTCCGTACCTGCATACCATAGACATAAATATAAGAATCATACCAAATAAAAACAATAATATAAATCATTGAGGTTACATAGAAATTTAACCAAATATAAGACAGCAATCTAGTCTATCTTATAATAAGAGAATTCATCTTAAACTGATTTATCACAAAAACCAGCACTCAGTGGCTCAACTCTAATAGTTTCGGTTGCACTCCCATCCCATAGTGCATCATTGACCTTATATGGATTAGAAAGAACCCCAACCCGATCTATCTCGCACCCTCCAGCTTCACTAGGCTAGGGAGTGGGCCTATATCCTCATGCACCCTAATAAGGCAAAAAATTTCACCCCAGCCCGTAGAATTTGTAGAAATCCACCATCAACAATAACCCTAGATCTTTCCAACGCCCATCCAAAACACATGCCTCACCCAGAACAGTGACCTGTAATTCGTGATTTCTTCACAAAGTCGGAGCGAAGCCCCATAACACCCAACCTCAACCATTTTAACGTACATGTCTCCAAATATACGATGAAAATCTCAAGTACTAGCAAGCTTATAAACCAATACAGAGGGATAGCCTAGACAAGCAAGACCACTCTCTTTTAGACCCCAAATCTCCTCGCATAATGTCATAATAATCCCACCCTTCTGCTTGCAAATAACATGTAGCCTATTTATCTCATCTCTTGACTTATTGTCAATGCACACTCTTGGAGAATCTATTGAGCTAAATCGCTTCTTCAATTTCTTCACCTTGCTAACGCAATCAATAACAAATTGAGTAGCCTTGGTTAATGTTTCTCCAATATGCTTCATTAAAATAAAGTTAATGTCATAGGACTCAAATTCACAAAAATAAGGTTTCGAAAAATAATGTACCTCCCACGCAGAACCCTCAGTCACATCCATACCCCTATAACCCTTAGTTATGTTGTCCTGTGTTTTAATCAAATTAAAAGAAACCCTCTCAGACTTCCCTTCCACATCAACCCTACGTTTAGTGCTTCTATGATCCTCCCTCTAGCGCCTGGTTTCATGACAGATTACAGATGTGCTCACATATTAATCATGAAATAAGAATTTTGTTAAGACACAAAACCCTACGGCTGGATGAAAAATAAAATATTAACAAAATCAAAATAAGTGTCAATTTATAAAATGAAAAGATACCTTCAGAACTAGTAGGGCGGCCAACTTCTATGATATTAGCTCGCATTTCCCTAAGGAAATAAGGCCTTCCTTTCCACTTCATTTCTCGGTCTAAGACAATATTTTCATTCCACACTGGCATTGGTTTTTTATCAAAACATTTCACACATATGAACTTATTTTCCTAATCACCATAATCTTAATGAGAAATCTTCATAATTTCAACACCTCCAATAAATTACTTGAAAGATACCATAGACTCACCACTATCCATCTCACATAGTTTATAGTAAACATTAAACAATGATACACCGAAATCCATAGCTATTTCAAGACATAGAAGTTCAAAACAAGTCACTATGGCTATTCCCTGAAGATGTATCTGAGCAAGAGATACACGAAAAGCCTCCAAAATGCGTATAATGAAATCCGGTACAGGAAGTGACAAGCCTACTGCAAAGGACATGGATATACATTGAACATATTATGCGGTGGCCTCATTATGACTCCCCTAGTAAGAGGAATCATAATTTCACACGAAGATAAACCAAAGTAATATTTTTTTAGTAAAACTAAATAACCTAGCGTGAGAATACTGTCACCAAATGACATTTTTCAAATGATTAATGGTAGTGCACTACTGGTAAGTTTAGTTCTTAACCACCTTTATATATTGAAAAATCACCCTATATTTTTGGTACACTAATAGCGAACTCTCGAAAAATAAGCTAAAAGTGCAGTTATACTTTCTTAGCCAAGCAACCAGTGCATACTTTGTTGCGCCTTATTATTCATAAAAAACAAGCCCAATAATATGATACCATTATTGTTCGTTTTCCCTAATTATCATTAACGCAGCTCCATGCGCATGAAACACTTAGTTAGGGGAGCTTATGGTATACACCTCTCTTAATCATGCAAATCCTGAAGAAAATATAGTGTTCCCGGTCTAGGGAACCAATTGTAAAAAGTTGTTTGCTGAAAAAGAAAGAGGACCTCACTAAAGAGTAGTTTTGTCCTTCGGAGATAAAAGAGAAACTCACTAAGAGCAGTATCTCGTTTAAAGCAAACTATCGGAGTGAGCCCAGAAGAAGGAATGACTCCCACCCATAACCAGGCAGTAAAACCATGATCTATAACATGGCCCATGATCCGTAAGGATTTCGGAATACACCAGACATAAATAAGTGATCTAGAAAAACAGAACTAGTAATACATCATTTCCCAAAATTACACACACAGATATATATATATATATATATATATATATATGAGAAAAGTACATGCATAACCCTTAATTATTCACATAAGTACATATAATCCTGTGATAATTTAAAGTGCAAATAAAACCCTAGATAACTAATGTATGTGCAAATATAACCATTCTGACAAATTCAAGCCAAAATTCGATGAAAAAAACTTAGAGTTGCACTAAAAATTATCTCAGTGTTATATGTGCACTTGCTGAAGTTATATAGGGTTATATTTGTATATCTCCCTATATATATTATTCATATACTGATTTAAGCATAGGAGGAAGATCCCGAAGAATTCTCGGGATCTTACCCTGTAGGTATCAAAAAGATGGCATGGAACATTAGGCTGATCCCAGGTGTTATGAAGGCCCGGAAAGAATTCCCCGCATCAGTCACCTCGTTCTACAAGTGTTTCATTCCATATTTTAGCAGTATCGTTGCCCCTATGATGGACTGTATGAAGGGTAAAACTTCATATAGACAGAGGCGGTGAAGGCAGATTTTCAACTAATCGAGGAGAAGCTAACCACTGCTTGTCCTACCATATTTTGGTAGGCATTCGAGCTGCACACCGATACTTCCAAGGTGGAAATCGAGGCTATGTTGAGCCAAGGGGGACAACCAGCCACAAACTTTAGCAAGAAGCTGTTTGTGTTGGGAATTGATTAAATCTAATTTAGCGGAATATCAATAACCATATTCAAGATCTCATGCATGTATTCAATC
>JAULKM010045993.1:0-12952 GCA_032355605.1 Rubia tinctorum
CGAAAATTTTATCTTAATTTCTTCTAATTTACACTTTAAACCTTGGTCTTTCCATGACTTATGGAAAGACTGTCTTTAAAGAGACGGACTCTTTAAAATATATGTTATAATGTATCTAACAAAATATTATACAGTAATGTTTATACTTATACAACAAATCAATTTTATGATTAAAATTTAAAAAAAAGTAATTAAATAAATAGTTAAATTGTAATTTGAAATGAGGTGGAGGGAGTAGTCAAAATGGATTGGAGCTTAGCAATTTTACTTCATTCTGATAGTAAATTCAAAATTATTCATGTTTGAAGAGAATTATTAACTTTTTATTTAATAAAATAATGAACAGAACGACAAAACCTTTTCCTAGAGCGTCATATGTATGGTAAATTATAGTATTTATTTTTTATGATTGTCTGATCTTGATGATATATTAGACCAAGATTTTGTTGGGCCACCAGGCCCAACCCTCTAGGAAAAAGACCCAAGGTCCAAAGTAGTTTAATAGGGTCCATCATCTGATGAGTTAGCCTTACACCCCATTACGAAATAAGAAAAAGGACTTTACAAACAATCACTATTAGGGTTTAGGTAGTATAAATACAAAGGTATGTCATTTATTTTATTCATTCACTATTCATTTTACTTGGAAGTCAAGACTGACTTTGGCATTGGAGAGTTTTCCCCTGGAACACTCTGGGGCTTATTTTTCCTTGCAGATCTAGGCTAAGGGATCATGAGTGCGCTTGACCAAGTTCCAGACGCATCAATTGGCACACCCAGTGGGACCAATTAAATCATATCTAAATTCCTAGGTGTATGACCATTTCCACAGGCACCACTCCAATGAGTGAGACGTTGAGGATCAAGTATACAGGAGCAAGTGACGAAGTTCAGCCTCCCTACAGGCGGAGGCGGAAGATGGCGGTTGTCCCTATAGCGCAGAGTGTGGGGGATAAATCTGGTTGGAGTATCGACGGGTCCAAGCTTGATGATTCCTTTTGTTGAAGGGTCACAAGTTATGGGCATGAAGTTATCAAAAGAACTGGAAGTCATTATAGAACCAAGGGTGGGAACGGACACCGGGATGCCATTGCAACCTCCTTTGTACGGATTACGAGGTGTGGATGGCCATTTCACCATGTGTTCTGGTGATTCATATATCGAGGCTCACGAACGGAGAGTTCAAGAGAATCAAAGTGTGAAGGATAGATCAATGGCAGGATCACATCCTACTTTTGAGCATATAACAAATATGTTGATTGCAACCGGATATCAAGTTATTCCCCCGTCGGCGATACCTGGATCCTCGAATGTTGTGTATCCTTAATGCCTTTGGAGAATCAAGAAAGGGCATTACCCCTTGCGAGCCAAGTGATGGAGTTTCGTACCTGGGATACGCGAGGGAAGCTGCTCAGCTAAGGCCACGACCTTCATTCCCTGAACATGTGCAAGGAGTGAGTTATTCGATTCCTGTTTCGATGCCCATGATTCCCTTCCCTGGCATCGTATAGGGGAAGAGACCAGTGTCATCGTTGGAGATTCAAGGTCAACTGAATCCCGCAATGTCCGGTCAAGGAGGTTATGGTTACTACGATCAATGACATGTGCCCCCTCATGTATCCATGTAGTATGGGAGTTGGATCTTATCTGGGGAACATGGTTTCGCAGCCCATATATTCCTTCCCTTACAGGGATCCTCCTCGAGGTTTGCAGTAGAGCAAGAATTTTTCGTATGGAGAAACTGGAGATGCATTGGGAAGAGAATTGGACAGGTTGATAGGGCCAACGGGATAACCATGGTTTGATGTCCAGTCAATACGAAGCCACCAGAGGGGCTTCCAAATTATGGGGGAGGTTTGGATTAGCGGGATTTTATCCAAACTTTTCTAAGTTTGATAAACTCTCGGAACTTCGATGAGAGGCTAACTTATAAGCTTGTGGGTAACTATCTTTGAGGGAAAGCTCAAGAGTGGTTCAACAAGTTGCCCAGAGGTTCTCTGAATTTGTATAGAAACTTTAGTAGGGCATTTTTAAGCCAATACTTCCAGAAGGAGAAGTTTACAAAGACGGTGACGAAACTGTATCAGACGAACCAGAGATAGGGGAAGTCTACTACAGGGTTCTACCATAGATATGTCGATGAGAGTTTGGGGGTTGTCGAACGAACGAAGAATGAGGTGATTAAGGGGTATCTGATAGGGATGGAATATTTGGAGTTGTATAAGAAGTTAACGGCGAAAACACCTAAAACGCTTCAGTGGTTTCAGGAGGTAGTAGAGCAGCATTTGAAAGTTGAGGAAGCAACTAGGAAGAGTAGAGAATGAATGATGGATAAATATGTGAAATTCAAAGATCTTTGGGGGAAGAGGCCTATGGAGATGGCGAGATTAGGATTCAAAAAATACACACCCATGTGGCGATCTGGCGGAGATTTAGAGTATTCATTGAGGTGTGTTTCGACCAACCCCACCGATGAAAGAGGGAAGTGGAGCTATTTCCGCAAAGAAAGCCATGAATAGATTATGTGATTACCATATTGATTATGGTCATCACACAAATTGTTGCAGCCATCTCAATATAGAAATTGAACGGTGTGAAAGAGAGGGCCTTCTCAAGGAGCCCAAACTTTTTCAACCATTTTGTGATGATCCTTCAAAACAGAGAAACGGCCGAGGAAATTGACAACCATATACGGGGAATTTTAATGTTGCAAATAGATCTGATCGTGGTCCTCATGCTCAGAGAGAGGAACGTCTAGAGGAACCACAACAAAATCAGCCCGTGGAAAGCTAGAATAGGAATGCTAAAGTTAGTGTTTGTGCATCTGATTATATTCTTTCTATTGCTAGTTGTTGCATACCTTCATTCCTTAAGCCATCATTTATTTATAGGTTTCTTCATCCTACACTATCGGGATGTTTCGTTAAGTGCAGATCATGTTGACCGTGGGCATTGTAGTGGTTTATGACTCTTCTAAGTACATTTATTATAGGCCACGCTCTTTTGAACGTGGGCTGAGTGGTGGTCACTTGCATAGCTTTTGTGATAGTGACCGAATAACACTACGGGTGGATAACGTACAATATGTAAACCGATGTTGTTAGTCGATGTTCGCTCTTAGTCTATGAGAACACTCTATTCGCTGATCTTGTTGAACTTCTCTCTGTCCAAGTGAGCCTAATATTTGGCATATATATATATCCATAAATATTACTCTAAATTTGAGCGTAATGAGCGTGTTTTCCCAAGCACTATATAATAGAAATTGTATAAAAAATTATACGATAGAAATTGTTTGCTTTATATGATTTGGTGTGATGATGTTGTCGGCAGGGGATATTAAAGTCATTTTGACTAATTAAAACCAAGGTGTTTAAAAATAACATACTAATATTATAATATGTTACTGATTTTAAATCATTACTATATATAATCCATCGTAACTTGTTAACACACTAAAATTGTAATATGTTACTGAGTTTAATTCTTTACTACATATAATCAATCATAACTTGTTAAAATATATAATTTCTAAATAAATATTTAATACCATAAATATCCCATTGTACCGAAGAAAATTCAAAGAAATACATAATCTGAAATAACAATTCAGATTTTTTTATACAATGATAGAGTACTTTTGATAGATATAGATACATATTTTTTATTTATTGATATATGATAAAGTCTTGTTTTAGAACGACTATCTAGGAGTGTACAAATCGCCGACCCGACCCGACCCGAACCAAATGGGTCGGGTTGGGTCAATGTCCCATTTGGAATGAGCGGGGGGTCAAAATGGGTCGGGTCAAAATGTGTTGGGTTAGATTTTGACCCAAATCGACCCGTTTTAACCCATTTGTAATTTTGCCCAATTTTCTTGAAAACAATCATAAAAAAGAATTAGTTTAATACAATATATCCACCATTAATTTACTTCATAAACAAGTTTAACATTATTAAAAATATATATTTATGAAACTAAAATAATTTTGCAAAAATAATTATAAATAATATATTGATTAATATATGAAATATATTTTCAGAATTATATAAATAAATTTTAGTAAAATTTAAAAAATTAATTGAAATATTAAAAAGTATTCTAACTAAGTAAAAGGAAAATAATTGTATTTTTATTTATTAAGTGAATAATATATACTCCTTTTGTTTCTCTATTATTGACACACTTTCGTTTTTGCATTGTTTCTTTTATATTGACACAATTTTCATTTTTGGTAATATTTCTTCAATTTCATCCACTCATTCTACTTTTTACATTCTACATTCAATTTTATCCACTCATTTTCTCCACATAAATCCAAACACCTAAACCTATGGTGCATAGAGGAGGGGGGAGTAACTAAATATAATATAATATTTCTTATTTAAAAATATATAAAAATAAATCATAATTTTATTTATTATTTAAATTTTATTTCATTTAAATTTTATTTATTTATTTAAAAATAAATTATAAATTTTTACTATTTTATATAATTTTGGTCTATTTGGGTCGACCCGTGACCCAGTCTGACCAGACCCGGCCCGACCCTAAATTATGGGACTTTTGACCCGGCCCAACCCGACCCATTTGACCCAAAGTTTTGGGTCAATTTGGGCCGGGACATCTGACATGCCCTGACCCATGAACACCCCTACGCTAACTGTTAAATGAGTACATTTTATAATTAGTGAGACTAATAAATATTTACTTTTATTTATTACAATGATATAAATATAATTATGATAACCTTTAAAATTAGATCTCAATAAATAAATAAATCATTTTTAAATAATTTGAATGAAATATTATAAAAATAATCATTTTTATACTATTCAATATTTAACGGTTTCTAACAAAAAATCATTTCACTTCATAACTCATATTTTTTTAAATGGCTAACCTTCAAAATTTTAAATAAAATTTAATCTCAATATTTTAATTAATGATGTCTCGCAATACGCGATAGTACCCCACTAGTTTAGTACAACTATTATGAACGATATTGTTTTTGTCCAAACGACCTTCAGAAAGAGGACGGTTTACATGATATTTATTAGGTATTACATGATATAATACAGTTGTAGATCTCCCTATTGCGGTAAAGGAATGCTCGGAAAGTTTATCATCTTCGAAAAAATTTGAGTTTAAAAATTAACACAACCAAAAAAACTTGCTTTCCAAGCAGATACAGACCCTTCAAAAGGGAATCATTACCTCAGAAACCCAGCAGCAGATAGCTATACTCACACGAAAACTTGAGTATCAGCTAGACATAGAAGAGGTGAAGTGGAAACAAATAGCTAAACAACATCGATTGGAGAAAGGTGACAGGAACACGGGATTCTTCCAAGCTTTTGCCAATAGGAGGAAGCGAAGAACTACCATTTAAGGTTTACAGGACAGGCAAGGGCAATGTTGTACAAAGGAACAAGATATGGAGAATATTATCTCATATCATTTTCGTGACTTGTTTGAAAGTACAAACCCATATCTATCTGTTATTGACCAATTGATGACAAATGTGACTCCAGGGATTAAATAGGAGATGAATGGAAGAATAATGAGACCATTCACCCAATGAGAAGTCTACCTAGCTCTAAAGAATATGGCCCCTAACAAATCACCTGGTCTTGATGGCATGCCACCATCGTTTTTTTCAAAAATATTGGGATATTGTTGGTTGCAAAGTTTCTTTTGAGGCACTACAGTATCTAAATGAAGGAAGACCGATGCAATCGATAAATAATACAAACATAGTGCTCATTCCCAAGGTAAGGAAACAATCAGATGTCATACAGTTCAGACATATTAGTCTATGCAATGTAGGTTATCGATTAGTCTCGAAGTGCATTTCTAATAGGCTCCAGGAGATTTTGGACATTGTTATCTCAAGTCACTAGTGTGCTTTTGTTAAGAATAAGTTAATCACAATGTTCTTATTGCACATGAGGTTCACCATTATATCAAGAGGGAAAAATTGGGACGTACGGGGTCTATGTCTATTAAATTGGATATGAGTAATGCTTTTGACAGAATTGAATGGTCATTCCTTCCCAAAGTTCTGTTGAAGATAGGTTTTAATCCTACTTATGTCAGACTAATTCAAAACTACATTTCAATGGTGTGATTCTCATTCATACAAAATAGAAACAGTTTGGCAGTGTTGTACCATCCATGGGACTTAGATAAGGAGATCTGTTGTCTCTATATATGTTCATTATTTTTCGAGAGGTACTCTATCAAATGATACATGAAGCTGTGATAATGAAAGTTTTGCATGGATTGAAAATAGCTTGGTCGGCACCGATCATATCTCACCTCTTTTTTGCTAATGATACGTTGATACTAGGGGAGGCTATTGAGCAAGAGGAAACTAACTTGAAAGGAATCCTTCACAGTTATGGCCTTGCTCTTGGGAAGAAGATAAATTTCAAAAAAATCTTCTGTTATGTTCAGCCCAACTACCTCTAACAGTGGAAAAAGTCGGGTTCTATCAATATTACTGATGTCGAAAACAGTAAATCATGACAAATACTTTGGTCTTCCAATCATATTTGGGAGATTAAAGGCAATATCATTGGAAATTCTCAAGGACAGGATAGAGAAAAAAAGTTGAAAGCTAGGATCACAAGCACCTATCCAATGGAGGAAAGGAAGTACTCATCAAATCGGTCATTTGATCTATCTCCACTTACACAATTTCTTGCTTCATGTTGCCAGACAACCTGATAGATAATATTCACCAAACATATGCAAGATACTAGTGGGGAAGCACCTCTCAAAAGAAGAAGATACATTGCGCCCAGTGGCGCCACCTATGCATACCTAAAGGATTAGGTTGAATAGGTTTCAAAGACCTAATTTTTTTTAACCTTACCCTGTTAGGAAACAGGCTTGGAGAGTACTTAGCAATCCAGAATCGATGGCGGCGATGATCTTAAAATCTTAATATTACTCTTTATCATCTGTCCTAGAAGCCAGTCTTGGTTATAACCCATCATACGCCTGGAGATCCATCCTGGATGGAAGGAAATTATTGAAGCTAGGTGTACGAAAACATATTGGATCTGGAAATAATACTAATTTTAAACATGACCCTTGGCTATCGTGGATTAGTAATCCAAAACCTCAATCTCTTCCGGCATCTTTTCCAGACAATTTGACAGTGAACCATCTAAAAATGGGAGGCACTAAACAATGGAATGAAATTCTTATCAAAAATATTTTTAGCACAGAGGAAGCATCTCTTATACTATAAGATGTCATGTAGCAGTGATCATCATCATCCAGACAAATGGATATGGAAATCAACAACAGATCGTAAGTACACGATCAAATCAGCATATAACTTGGGAATTAATTCTTCAATTTTCCCAATGCAGGACATATGGCCAACAGTAGCTCAGGACCTTCCCAACATTGGAAACAGATTCAGAATCTAAGAGTGCCCCCAAAAGTGAAGCACTTTCTATGGAGATTGTATAAGACTTAATTACCATCAGCAGATAATCTACGACAGAGGCATTCGAGATATGAAACAACATGTTTGACATGCTCCAACGAAGATACTACTCTCTCCAATTTCTTCTTTCATTGCCCTGCAGTGCACCAAATATGGTTTGCAGCAGATCAGCATGAAAAGATATACAAATTTAGCAGCCAAATGCAGAATTATGGGCACAAGAACTCATATTAGAGCTGACTAGTCAAGACATGGCACTTGCAACTATGATGTTATACCAATTGTGGCACCATCGTAACAAGCTCCTACATGACGAGCAACATGTTCTTCAACCACAACATAGTGTTCTACATGCTAGCAAGCAATTGGACAGTCTAGCAAAGACGGGGATTCATCGTCTGAGAAAAAATCCAATCATACTCTAGAATCCCTAGTCAGGAACATGCTATATTTTGATGTTACCACATCTAATGATAGCACCTACTTGGGATGGTACATAAGGAGTTTGAGCGGTGCTTGAATCTATGGAGAAACGCATAGACTATCTATCCCCTACGGCGCTAAAGATGCGGAAACTCTGGAACTACAAATGGGTTTAGAGAGATTAACATACAAGGATTGACAATACAACATATACGAGGAGATGCACAAGTTGTCATAAATGCTATTAAAAATTGGAAAGACGACCTATCTGATTTTGGTCTGGTCATAAATAACATTTCCAATCTTATTGATATTCATAATTGGCCAGACATAGCTTGGATTAGAAAACAAGACAATGTAATAGATCATACACTGGCTAACCATGCCAAACCTCTAGATGGGATCACATCCCACATTTTGTAACAACTTTTTTTTTCAAAAAAAATCAATGAATACACTTTTAACCTTTAAAAAAGTATGAAAATACTTTTTAAGGAGGTTATATTAAACATCCATAATGATGCACTTCAGAACTCTATCACTCAGACTCTTTGGAGTTTATTTGGTTTCAGTTCAAATTAGATCAGATCAATTTGGTATATTTATACTTATTTTAGTTCAAATCAGATCAGTTCAGTATATTTATACTTATTTCTGTTCAGTTCAGTATATTTATACTTATTTCTGTTCAGTTAAGTATATTTATACCTTTTCAGTTCAGTTCTGTATATTTATACTTATTTCAGCTTAGTTAAATATACTTATTTCGGTTCAACATATTTATATTTATTTCAATTCAGTATATTTATATTTATATTTATTTCAAATTAGTGTCTTATATTAGTATCTGTTAAGCTGACATATTACAACTACGTAAATTTTATTAAAATGTACATAACGATAAATTAATAAAATATTTATATTTTAATTATAACGAGTAGTAACATAACAATAATCTTTTAGAATAGAAGATAATTGACACATGTTGAAATGTATAACATCACACACTTGATTCAATACTTGAGAGAATTCCAAATTATTGTTGCTACATCCATTTAGTTTTGATTCATTTCCATTTTCATTGCGTGTTAAATAAATCTGCATCTACACTTATTTGAACATTTAAGTCATGCTCCACAAAAGGTATCCTAAATTCCTCCATGAGAATGAAGTTGTGAAGTGTTATTGTACTTCAGTTCATTTGAGTTCAGTTCAGTTTAGTTCATTCATTTACGTATAATTCAGTTTAAATCAGTTCAATTCAGCGTGAATGTTTAGGATGATTTAAATTAATTTAATCATATTGTACTATTATTCAGTACACTTATTTTTAATTTAGTTCAAATCAATTCAGCTCATTGCAATTAAGTTTTTATTAGTTTTTAAGATAAATGTTTGTCCTTTTTACTCTATTTTAAACTAATATAATATTTTAGTATTTTAACCATGTATAACAAAAAAAATTAAAAAATAATATTTCAAATAAATTTTATTTTGTTTAAAAAATAATTTTGGAAATAAATTTCAGATTTTCAGTTAATTTTAAGAAATAAAATTCAGTTTTTTCAAATTAATTTTATGTAATTCAGTTCAGTATATTTATACTTATTTCAGTTCAATTCCGTGTATTTATACTTATTTCAGTTGAGTTCAATTCAGTACAGTATATTTACATTTATTTCAGATCATAGCAAATCAAATTAGATCAGATCCAAAGAACAGGGGCTCAGTCTATATTCTTCAATATTTATATTTATCTCAATTCAGTGCAATTTAGTTTAATAAAAATTTAATTGTTGATATTTAGTTTAATTTTATCATATTAATATCCTTTTTCAGTAATCTTGTTTTTAGGGATGAAATTAGGGATGAAATTTGTATCATCTCCTTCAGTATCATGGAAGACAAAACAAACATTATTAGCTGTAAATTTTGACGATTTAAGAAAAAAATTACCAGTGCAAACAACGTTTCAGGACGAAAGTCGAACGGAGCTAACGTACTACCTCCGTTTCGTTTGATATGACACCATAGATTCAAATGTTTGGATTTAGATGAATGAAATAAGTGGATGAAATTGAATTTAGAAAGGGAAAAGTAGAATGAGTGAATGAAATTGAACGAATTTTGCCATGAAAATAAAGTGTGTCAAATTCACAAAAACAATCGAAAAATGAAAGTATGCCAAATCCAATGAAACAGAGGGAGTATTTGGTTTTCTAAAGTGAAATTTTCTTGTGGTTTATGATAGCCTAGTGAATAATTTGTGATTAAATGAGAATGAACATATAAAAAGAGAGGATAGCTGGTGAAGCATCAATTACTTCGAACAGTATTATACTCTCTCCGGTTCTTTAAGAGTAACACATTTACTTTTGGCACAAAAATTTAGGAAGGTAGAATTAGTGGTTGAGAATTCATTGAAAGAGTAAAAAAAATTTGAGTGGATGAAAACAATCTAGAATTTGCCAAAAAGGAAAGAAAACAATATTAAAAAATCATCCAAAAAAAGAAAAGTGTGTCAATGTTAGAAAAGCGGAGGGAGTATTCATGTATTCATAAAATGCACAAGTTCATAAACGTGGAATCAAGACATTGGTAAAGTTCAAAATGGCTTGTCAGATGTAGTATTTTCTTCCGTGTGAATGGAAAAAATGTAAACCAAAAAGAAACCCGGAAAGGTATATGACAGCTCAAGTCAATGACTCAATAATACTCCCTCCGTCCCAGCATAATTGGCATATTTACTTTTTCCCGATCTTCAATGATCATGCTTGACCGTCAATATCTTTAGCTACATTTACCAATTCTGCATAAAAAAATTAATATTTAGAAAATAGATGTTAAGATGAATCTAACAAGATCTCACATGATATTTTTATTATATATAGATTAATATATATTTACAGTCAAAATTTATGAAATTTGACTTTGAAAAAGTAAAGTGGCCAAGGGACGGAGGGAGTAGTTGTTTTCCGAATCGGATATCATCCAGAAATAGACAGCAGAGAAAAGAGAGACGTTTCCGGAATTTATGGTTTAATTCACATTCAATCTAAAAAAATATTTTATTTGAATTAAATATGTTCTCCACAATTCCGAAACAACCTTTAATAAAAATTATTTTAATTTATAATTTTTTACTATTTTAATTCAGTAAAAGATAAGGTAAACTTTTGGAAAACACCTTCTTTCTATACGTATGTGGAAAGACGGGGTTAAATTATAATTAAAATTATAATTAGAATTAGAATTATAGAAAGGTAAAATGTTTTAGTTGTAATATTAAAAAAATATTATTCAACATGTAGTAGTAGTTTTAAATTTATGACCCGATTAATATAATCCCAACATTTTATCTTAATTTTTTATAATTTGCAATTTAAAACTTGGTATTTTCATAACTCATGAAAATATTTTTTTAAGAAACGGACTCAATAGATAAATTCAGAAAATAATTCAATTTAATTTAATGAAAAATAAGTTCAGTTATACATGACCTTAGGTCTTGTTTTCTAGTGCTTATTAAATTTACATTGAACTAAACTAAGCTCTAATTAAGTGTATTATAAATAAATATAATAGGAAAAATTTTGGGAAAAATAGTTTTTCCATAAACTTATGAAAAGACGGGGTTTAATTAGAATAATAAAAGGTAAAATGTCTTAGTTGCAATATTAAAATTTTATCATGCAACATATATTAGTTATACAGTTTATAACCCGATTCATGCAACCCGATAATTTTATTTTCATTTCTTCTAATTTACACTTTAAACCTTGATCTTTTCATGACTTATGAAAAGGTCTTTCCAGAGACAGACTTAATATAATATAATTAAATTAAATTATTTCAAATTAAATTTTTAATTAAATTAACTGAATTTAACTGAATTGAAATGTAATATAAATAAAGTGGAGAAGAGACTAGTACTCAAGAACTTCAAAAGAAAATTTATAAAGTCAGTACGCAACTGTTGGGCAGAACACAGATTCCAGTTTCTTAGAGAAACAAAACACCTGTTCGAGGACCTGTTCGAGGGCCAGATTAATTTAAGGAGCGCTTAATCTATACCATATTCTTCCTCCGATTTTCTAACAATGACTCACTTTTCTTTTTGAAATGATTTTTTAACATTGACTCCTTCTGCTTATGATAAATTCTAGACTATTTTCATCCATTATGCATTCTCCAGTACTAATTCAATATTTATTAAGTGATAAAAGTAAATGAGTCAATATTAGTGAATTGAAGAGAGTACTAAAAAGAGCAACTTTTCTTTTAGCAATTCTTTGGCTAAATGTAACCACATACTTGGTATCAGTTTTTTATAAATTTTTGATAAGTGACAACGTCAAAACTTGATACATCAATTAATTATTTCATCACAGTTGTGAAAATTATTACATCTCTCCTATTCTTTATTTTTTCATTTTTCTCTCCACTTTTACTTATTTCAAATCTTTTTTTTTAATTGAAACTACCATAATTGGTAGGGGGGTATTTATATTTGCTTCCCCAAGCGTAAAAATGCAGAAACAAGATAAAGGAGCCGGTTGGCTATGTTTCAGTACAGAAATTCCCTATGGCTTTAGAACTAATAGCTATCGGGCAACTCTAGTTGCCTCCAAAAGATAATAATATGTACATAGTGCGCCCAAATTACACTTAGAAAAACCCGAATGATTTACAAAGAACTGAAGCAGACACCTAAAACCTCCGAACAGGTTTGAGAATCGCCAAGACGAGACTCAAGTATGTCAAAAGGATTAGGCGGTTTGGGTATCGTCGAATGCAAGAGAGCAACTGTGACAGTCCAAACGTTGAAGATTGAAAAACGTATACTCGGTAGAGGCCTTGAGTTTGTGTCTTTGTCCAGCAAAAAGATCTGAAAGTTGTGTGGTTGCTTCCAGATTGAATAGGATAATACCTGCACAGGAAATTAATCAGCAGCATCCATTCTGGAATAGATCCTTAGGTCCAGGACATTTAACTGATCAAGTCTAATTAATCCTTTAACATTTTCCGGAATTGAAGCAAAGGAGAAAGAGTAGTCACAT
>JAULKM010046002.1:0-12951 GCA_032355605.1 Rubia tinctorum
ATTAAAGTTTTATTATGCAACGTGTAGTAGTTATAAATTTTATAACCCGGTTCATACAACCAAAAATTTTTATCTTAGTTTCTTCTAATTTACACTTTAAACCTTGGTCTTTCCATGACTTATGGAAAAACCGTCTTTCAAGAGACGGACTCTTTCATGTTTATGTCTTTTCATATTTATGGGTTGAAAAAATATTATACGTGTGATCCTATGTATTATTTTATCTCTATGTTTGGATGATATATTCTACTTGAGACGTGTTTATAAGTAAATCTAACTTATTTTTAAAATATTTTTATATTTTAAAAGTAAATAATAATTTATTAACATAAAATCTTGTTTTATACTGACTAACTGTTAGACGAACTTATTATATAATTATTGTAACTAATGAGATGATTTGATGTTTGTATTTATACATTGTAACTAGGTTCGTATAAATTGAAACCCCTTAAAATGTATGACAATGTATAAATAATTATAATTTAACGCTAAAAGTTATTGAAATGAGGTTTTTCATGATTAGTCTGACCGTTAGTCGACGGAAGACTTTCTCTTTATTGAATATATAAAAGTAATTAAATTATTATTAATATAATAAATTTATGAGTAATGCCAAAACACCCACTTTTGATTCTCTTTTACAACAGCGAGAAAATTAAACTTCAAGAAAAACTAGGCTAACTAGTTAGTTTTTACTAAATCCAAGTACTCCCTCCGCCCCTAACTGTTTCACCACAAAAAAAAAATCATTTTTAAAAGCCATTGAAATATCATAAAAATGGTTTGTGAACTAAAAATATTTTATCTTTTTTTCACATTCAAATTTTTTACCAAAAAAATAAGATAAAACATTAATAAAGAAACATCAAATAAGGCAGATAAGACATAAATAGAGACAGAGGGAGTAGTTGGGACAAAAAGTGGTCTTTTGTAGCTTTCTAAATAATTCAACGTCCCAAATCCACGAGTACTCTACGTACGCCACTCTTTAACTAGCCAATCATATCTCCATGTATAAAAATATCTGTACAAATAAAATTATACTCAGACAAAAGTTTGATTCTAAAAATAATTTCAAGGATATAACATGAATTCAGTTATAAAATCGAAATCATTAACAGGCGCTTTTCTTAATTCTTATCCCCTTCGGTTGAGTAATCAAACAAAAGTTAATTAGTGAAGCTACAAGAAGTCGGTCATCCTAATTAAAAACCATTAAATTCGTTGAAAATTCACTCCCAAAAAGCCATGCCATTTAATTAAGCTAAGGTTCTCTAGATGGATTCAATTTTAAATGATCTGAAACTTAAATTAATTTTTTCCTATATATAATAACTTTAACAATTTAATCTCACTAGTCATTAGAAATAGACAAGAATATTCCTTCAAAAAAAGAAATAAAAGAATATTCTTATGTATGATTTATTACCCACTCACTATGTTTCTATATATTTAGCATCATATATTTAATTGTCCTGGAATTATATTGAAGGAAGTAAGTAGACGAAATTAAATTTATGAAGAAAATTAAATATAAACAGATGGAATTTAAATAATTTTGTTAAAAAGAGAAAGTGAGTCAATATAATATAAACAACTGAAAGTGAAAAGTGTGTCAAATATAGTAAACGGAGGGAGTATGTATAGTTTAACAATATCAGGACTTAAACTTAGTTCTTGTTCTTTTCAGATTATCCTCATTTCAGTTTATTTCAATAAAATTTAGATTAAATACTATTAACCTTAGTTTTAATTTATTATTCATATTTTTACTATATTTAATTGGAAAAATTTTGGGAAAAATCATCTTTCTATAGACATACGGAAAGACGTGGTTGAATTAGAATTATAAAAAGGTAAAAGGTTTTAATTGCAATATTAAAAATTTATTATATATACAACGTGCAGTAGTTATAAGTTTATTACCCGATTAATGCGACACAAAAATTGTATCTTAATTTATTCTAATTTGCAGTTTAGACCTTGATATTTTCATAACTTATTAAAAAACCGTCTTTCATGAGACGGACTCTATTTAATTTCAATTCAGTTCAATTTAGTTATATGTGATTAAATAAATATTGAACACAATACCTCGGAGAAGATGAAACCATAACAATCCTGGTAAAGAGGTCAGGCCGTTTAACAGAAGCAATGCAACCAATGATGCCGGACATGGAGTGTCCGACGAATACCGACGACTTCAAATTCAGTTCTTCCAACAGCGCAATCAAGTCATCGGCAAAAGCATCGTACGACGAGTACTTAGCAGCGTCGAAAACCTCCGGATCTTTGACGGCGCCGGAGAAGCTCCAGTCGAAGACCAGAACCTGGTACAGCTCGGCTAGCGGGCTCACCACTTTGTCCCAGACGGAGGTGTCGCCGCCGTAGCCGTGGGCGAGGACGACGGTCTGCTTGCCGGAGCCCAGAAGGGCGGCGTTCATGGCTTTGGAGATGGACTTTTGCACCACCATGTTTGGGTTGTGGAGAGTGGAGATGGAGGAGGAGAAGTTTGAAATGGTTTAGTATGTTATTTTCTTGGAGATGTGGCTATGGTCTAATGGGAGCTTTTGTTCAATTATTGTGTGGTGTTTCTGGTGCGGGGTGACTCTTTTTATAGCCAAGGGGTGACCATGCCAAATATTAGAGAAACATTAAAATACTTCTTCCGATTTCTCTGTATATGATATCATATGTTTAAATACTTGGATTTAGATAAATGAAATTGGTGAATAAAATTAAAATTTAAAATTTAAAAATAGAATGAATGAATGAAATTAAATGATTTTTCTAGAAATAAAAATTGTGCTAACATAAAATAAATATGCCAAAAAAGTGTATCATATATTAGAATAAAAAGGTAGGAGTATTAAAGTTTGGAATTCTATTGGAGAAAGAAATGAGCTAGTGAAGCTGTGATTGAAATGTTTGTATTTTACAAATTTAAATAATATATTTGTCCTTTCTACTTTGTTTGTGTGTACGTTTTATAAACAACATTTAAATTTAGATTTAGAAAATCTGTGATTAAAATTAAGTTTGTAGTATATATATTTTAATTCAGTTCGGTATGTTTTTGGTTGATACTATTTTTTAAAAAAAATTATCATTTGAAAATGTTGGGGAAAACGTCCAACGAGTATTAAAATAAGTGGATTTGACATCCAACGCAACCACTCTCTAGCAATAACTAACATATTATAAGGATATCTAAATTACATGTCTACCAGACTGATCGTTTGTACTATTATAGATTAGATATCTAATAAAAGTTGTAACATCACCCTCGGGATATTAACTCGCTTCCTACGAAAATCATGACCAGTTGGTAAAGAGGAGTGTATCACGCATCAATATCACTATGACAAACATGGATCTTCAACATCTGTAATACCACCTCATCCAACCATGATCTATGTTGTCCAAATTGTGAAAACCTTGAAAAATACATATATGGCCGATTCAAATCAATGGAATCCAAAAATAAAAACACGAACAAAATTACGAAACACGATTTGTACAAGTAGATCGAAAATAATATATCAATGCGAACAACTAAATAGAGTTATTATCATGAACACAAAAATGTAATTGATTAGGTCGAATATCAAAACTAACATGCAAAAATAAAATTCACACTTATTTAATAACATTAACATCAATTAAAATAAACGGTTGTTTCCCCACCTCCCAAAGTAGAAAGATGGGGAAAGAAAATTAAGAAACAAGTAGGAGCCGATTTTTTTATGTGGGGGAATTGAGTATGTAGGGGTGAGGGGCCAATTAAAATGTGACACGTGGTAAATGAGCGGAGTCGAAAGTTAATTTTCTAAATTTTTCATTTCTTTTATGCCACGGGTCACATTTTAATTGGTCTCTCCTGCACCCCACATACTCAACTCCTCACATAAAAAATTTCTCAATTTTTTATTACGTTTAATTTTTGTTCGATTAAGTAGAAATTAGATGGAAAGAACAAGGCCTAAGCTCACATTTTTTTCATTTGATTTGATTTAAACTGAATTAAATGTATTGAAACGAAATTAAATATGAAAATTTTAATATTCAACATTTATTACTCCCTCTGTCCCATTTCAAACTGCAATTTGACTATTCATTCAGTCAAAATTTTCCAACTTTAACCCTAAAATTGAATTGGTATATAAGAATGAATATTATTGTGTGATACATTGTTAGATTCGTTATAACATATATTTTCAAAATAATAAATTTTTACAAGTTTTATTTATCCCTAATGAAAGATATTAACGATCAAACATTTTTCAAGTCAACTGTTAAAAGTCTATAGAAAGACTTTAGGTTAATTAGACCTAATTTTTTAAAATATATTTATGGATATATTGTATGCGGAGGTGTGTGCCAAACTAGATACTGTTATGTGTCAAATAGCTCACTCACCACCTTGTACATATTAATTAGTATTCATTTTAAATAAAAATATTACTCCATCCATCCCAACTCAAATTACATACCAATCATTAATTATCACGTCATTCAAGAAACATGTTTGACCGTTATTATCTTTAACTACGTATAATAACAACAAATAAAAAGATGATATTTAGAAACAACTTGTTACGACGAATTCAACAATATTATTATATACAATAATATTGTTACTTATATATCTATTCAAATATGCAGTCAAATTTTCATAGAGAATAGGGAAGTATGTGATTTGAAGTAGGACGGAAGAGTACTAATTTATTGGACACATGCAATGTTAGATTCGGTTCACACTTTCACGTACAATAAAATTTTCTAAATTGAAACTACCTGTTGAAAATGCTTTGTTTTTTTATAAAATAAAAAAGCTAAAAATTGCTGGAAAATGCTTCATTTTAAAGCTCTTTTTATAGAGAGAGATGCACAATCGTACTAAAGGAGAAGGAAACAATTGCGCCACAATGCTGGGGAGGATGAATTTGGCAACTTAAATCCGTGCTTGCTTAATGGTTGTAGTAGTAATAAATGTTCTAAATTGCAACATGAATGTGTAGATTGGGCGGTTGGAGTCATTTATTGCATTTGGGCCCTCTCGTATATAATGGCCTTCTTTTCCCCCCTTAATTTTCACACTGTACACTATCCTAAAAAAATTATCCGTTGAAGAAATGACTGTGGGATTGAAGTTCATCAATTTTTGCTTATAGTGAGACTCGAATTGAATATGATTTAAGAGGTGTTGTTTTAATTCACCGCAGCAAGTGTTAATAATCAATTAACTTCAACTCTCGCACACTTATTACGATTGTTTTTGCACACTTTAATATGATTTAGTGGTTTATAGTGCAAAAAGCGATTAATCCGCTCGTCCTCATCGGCCCATACCAGCCAACACCCAGGCCATCATATGAGAGATAAATCACGGTAGCCCAGCACCAGAACCCATGAGCTTTGGTATTGCCTCGGTGCGCACAAGGGAGCCTTGCCAGGCAAGAACTCCCCACACTGCCGCTGCTGAGGATCGAACCTGGGATGACTGCAAACCCACCCATTTCCCAACCATTGGGGTACACCCGTGGGTGTAACGATCCGCTCTTCGAGGATTGGTAGAAGTGACTTAATATCATTTACAAGCAAAATAAAATCTGACATATGCCCCATTTTTTACTGAATAGATGGATTAGCAGTTTAGCATCACATTTTAATAATGATGTGATTAATTCCTTTCTAAATAAATAATAGCGCCCAGAATTGGCCATGTGAGCCCAGTACATCCTAGCAAAGTGATGAAATTCTTGCAGAATACCATATAGGTTCGTCACTGAAAGCCTGCACGTTCGCGGTCTATCGTTCCAATGTTCGTTGGGTGTATTTACTGGAGGTATGCAATCAGGATAATTTTACAAGGAGCTCATGAAGAACATGCCTGAAAACCCAAGGGAATTGCAAAAAATGATTGAACAGTATGTGCGGACCGAAGAAGCAAATAACCACAAGATAGAGTGGGAGAGAGGTGAAAAGAGAATAATGAAGGATACACTAAGAGGCTTTGTAAATAAAGGGAAAGGGAATTTCTCTTTCACTGAACGTGAATCTGAAGCGTAGATCACGCCATTTCAAGAAACTCCTTTGACGAAGTCACGAAAAGAAATCTGGTAAGCGACCATAGAGTTATTTCGTGAACCTGTACCAATGATAGCGCCTCCAGACAAGACATCCAGAGAATACTATTGTTCCTTCCATAAAGACCATGGGCATGATATTGAATATTGTAGAGACTTGAGCAGGCAAATAGTAGAGAATTTGAGGAATGTCTATCTAAGCTAGTACAAGAAAGAGGATGGAGGAAGCCGGTACAACGAAACCAACAAAGTAGGGAGCTCCATAGCAAAAAACCAAGGCATAGCAAACATACAGAGCAAGAATCAAAAGATGATAGCGGCAGTGGATTACAGAGAAGACATAGTGGATGAGTCCCCAGAAAGAGTAATCCTACGATACATGAATCGATTGAGACCCTATCAAATCATGCCTGGAAAGCCAAGGCTAGATATTCGCCACCACAAGATCCTGTCAATAAGAGATTTTGTCAAGACGAGACAATCATATTTAGTGAAGAGGATGCAGTTCCCATCGCTTCACCTTATAATAACATGTTGGTCATTATCTCTAAGATCGGAAATTTCATGGTTCATAGGGTGTTCGTGGATGATGGGAGCACAGTCAAAATCCTATTTGTTGATTGCTTTGATAAGTTGGGGTTCAATCGGACTGATCTAAATAAGTTTACAGGGAGAGCAAAGATACCTTCGGGTAACATACAGTTTCCTATTACCAAAGGTGAAAATGATAGAAATTGTACTATCATGTGCGACTTCATGGTCATAGATGCACCAAGTTCATTTAACACCATCATCGGTAGGCCCATGATGAATATGAAGAAGGCGATATGGTCACTATACCACTTAGTAATGAAGTTCCCAACTCCAGAAGGAATCGCAACAATAAGGGGAAACTAGAAAATAGCCAGACAGTGCAAGGTTGTTGCCCTGAAAATAGGAAGAAAGGTGAAGCAGACAAAAAATGTTAGCAATATCTCAGATAGTGGCTGGCTCAGGCAATTGGAGCCTCCAATAGATCGGGGAGAAGAAACGGAGGTTGTTACTTTGGATGACGAAGACTCTTCTAAGTGTGTAAAGATAGAAAGCATCTTCCAAACCAGGAGAAAGAAAAGGCTATATAAATCTTTTGAAGTCACAAAGATACATTCACATGGAATGTACAGAACATGGGCGGAGTCGACCCTTAAATTGCTATCCATTCTCTGAATATTAGTGATTTGGTCAAGCTAGTTAAGCAAAAGCAACGAAGTTTTGCTAGTGACCTATAGAAAGCAATTGAAGAAGAAGTTAAGGCATTGCTTCATGATAGTATTTTAAAGGAAGTAATATATCCAAAGTGTTTATAAAACCCGGTGATGGTAAAGAAAGCACACGCTGGATGAAGAATGTGTATAAACTTCACCGATCTAAATACTGTGCCTGAAAGACTATTATCCTTTTCCTAAAATTGATCAGCTAGTAGAAACAATATCAGGTTACGAGGTCCTAGCTTTCTTTGATTTGTATAAGGGATATCACAAAATACTGATGAACCCAGAAGGCGCAGAAAAAATTGCCTTCATAATGAGCTTCAGAGTGCTTTGCTATGTGAAGATGTTGTTTGGCCTAAAAAATGCAAGACCAACATATCAGAGGGTAGTCAACAATGCATTTGGAAATAGGCCAAAATGTTGAAGCATATGTAGATGACATGGTTATCAAAAGCAAAAGGAAATATGGGATACGCTGAGTGCAATTGGTATGAAGCTTAATCCCATGAAATGCATAATTGGAGTAGGCACAGGAAAATTCTTGGGATACAGAGTGATACGATGTTGATATTTTTGAAATCGTATCAAAAAGTATCCTCTAAAGGGATTGAGGCTAACCCAGTAAGAATATAAGCAATGGTGTACCTTCCACAACCGCGAACAGTCAGGAAGTACAAATATTAATGGGATCACTAGTAGAGCTTAGCAGATTTGTTTCAAAAGTTATTGAGAAACACTTCCCGCTATTTGAAAATCCTCAAATAGGCTAAAAATTCAGCTGGAATGATAAAAGTCAGAAAGCATATGAGTCAATAAAGGATCAGCTTCAAGCACTGCTAGCATTGAAGTCACTAGTCATTGGAAAAACCCTATATCTGTACCGGGCGGTTTCAACAAATGAGGTAAGTTCAGTTTTGGTGCGTCAAGAAGGCCAAAAGCAAGTACCAGTATACTGCATCAGTAGAATATTGCAAAGTCCAGAGAAAGCATACTTGCCAATTGAAAAGCTAACTCTAGCTTTAGTTTATTCTGCAAGGAGATTGCGAACTTTTTTCCAGAGTCATAGCATTGTCTTGTATACCGACTACCCAATCAAGAATATTTTTAGCAAGTCTGAATCATCTGGAAGAATGACTAAGTTGTCTCTTGAATTGGGACAGTATGATACTTGGGACAGTAACCGCAATTTTTGCGGCCAGTGGAAAATGGCACAGTCTGTGCAAAGTGGTGCTGGCGTACAGCACGACACGGGCCATGCAAGGTTATGCCGGCGTGAGCCGGATAGACCAACATGGGCCTTGGGTTGGTGCCTAGTTTGGAATTTCTAATTTGCACAACCCATGTCGTTTAACCCTGCCCGTGTCGTTTGGCCCAGCTCGTCGGCTGGAAGGACTTTTTGCTCAGTAAAACAGCTCGAACCGTGCTATTTTTCACACCCCGTGGGCTGTTCTTCACTTTTGAAACTTTGAACAACCCAGACCGTTTAAAACAGAATGGTTTACGCCCATACTTATCCATTTAGGAGTGATTATGGAGCAGTGGTGTCGCGGCCTACACAGATGTGCATGGCTCATGTAAGGGCTGTAGCACGGCCCGTGTAAATTTGCACAGTCCATGCTAGCCACTTTGTATAGACCATGCATGGCTGAGATGGGCTCCTGCAAAGTCTCGTGCCGGCTGGCTGGTTTAGCCAGTTGGAACTGTCTTCCATTCTTGATCTTCTTGAACTTCAAATCCGCATTTTCCAGGCTCAATTCCATCTACTACTGGAATTTGTAGCCTTCAATCTTCTACCATCCCTTAGAATGACCTTCAAATATCTTTAACCACCCTCGTGGATGGCCTTATACATAATGATGATGAAAAATTACTCAAGAGCAACCTACTTGTTAGATCACAAAGGAGAATATAGGTGCTCATGAATACAAAAATGTCCATTAGCTTCAATCAAGCCTACAAAACTTAGAGTTTTGACAAGAAAACAAATAATGGTCGTCTAAACCCTCTGTCGTGTAAACCTAATTAAAACTAGCAATCAACCAAAGAAAACATGATAATAAGTGTGCCAAATGCATTGGTTAACGCATGCATAAAGGTGCACATCAAGTACAAATGAGATGTCAAATGCATGTATTTCCTAAGAATTTAGCATATCTTTTGTTATCCTTTGTGTAATAGATTGCTAGATTTAGGTGAGTTTACATTACAAGGGGTTTAGATGACTTTTTATGGTTTCGTATCTAAATCCCTTATTTTCTAGACTACTTTATATATAATGGATTCCATGTCCCTACGAGCGTCTAGATCAGTTTCTGTGAGCTTTTATTTCTAGAGTGCTCGTAGGAACTTCAGACTGTTTAGAAGGTCATTCGTAAGAATGGTGGTATATTGTAGAAGGTCATTCTCAAGGATGGTAGTAGATTGAAGGCTATGAGCTAAACACATGGTAGTAAATGGATGGACCGAAGAAATGAAGTCAAGTATTGAAGAAATGAAGACTGGCACTGCCCATTTACATTTGCATAGCCTGTGCCAAACCTTATACTGAGGAGACTAAGTCCTAACATAGGCCACGTGCTTTTGCATGGCCCACACATTCAGAAGTTAAAGAACTAGGACTCCAGTTTGCGACTCACGAGCTTTTGTGATGCCGTGCACTCAGAAGAAGAAGGCAATGACTCCAGACAGTAGGCTGCATGCTCAAATAGCCAGGATTAGCTTTCCAGTTTGCGGGGCCATACGGCGCGAGTTGTGCACTATTTCTCGGTCCGTTCTGATGTGGCTACTAGGGTTTCTACTCCTTTTGGCCTTTTCTATGGCTCATTTACACCAACTATATAAGCATCCACTAGTTTAATAAGTTTTACTAAGTTCATGATTGTCATTAATTATAGATCTAAGATTAGGTAGGAAGAGGGAAGATCTCTCCTCTCTTCATTTCTTTTTCTTAGTTTTGTGTATGGAATTAAATCCAATGATTACTTTAAATTCAATGTCCCTAGAGTAGTTTAATTACTTGGGGAAATATTTTTATCCATGAATAGATGTTGACTTTGTGAGATTCTTAGATTTTCCTATCTTTTTGTCCTCTGAATATTTATGCTTGATTTATGCTTTACATTCTTGTAAGATTTATGTCATACCATGTTTTAGGATGAATACATATATTCATATGTAGTATCATATCGTGTTATGCTTAAAATGCTATCTTGGGAGTGTTAGGTTAGAGCTATTATAGGTTCAAGAGTACCAGGGAGATGAATGCATATGTGCTATCTCGAGAGTACTGTCTCAATCGCTAAGTTGTAATTCTACTTTTCTAGTTGTGTAATAATCATTCATGTTAAGGATGTTAGACACCCTAACGAGGGGAAACTCTTTGCTTACCCCAATATATGAGCATAATAATTTGTATCAACTAGGGTTGTTGTGTAGCGACTAAGATCGTATCTACCCTAGAGTCATCACGAGATGCTAACCCCTTTTTCTCTCTAAGCTAGGGATTTGTGTCCATAGTGGAGTGCCCGGGATGTAATGTCTTCATTCTCATGTCTAACGGTTGCGACTTATGTAAGGTTTTCTCTTTTAAGCGGGAGCTCATTAGCATTAAGAGTGAGATTTATGGGGAAAGAATTTCGGTATTGAAAATGCAATCGGAGAACTTTCCCTAATTGTGGAGGCAGTGTGGTATCTTCTAAATTTTGAGCAGAACCTTTGTGTGACAGACATTGGGAAATTCACAACTATCTTCATACTACGTGACATAGGTATAAGATAGGTTTATATGTCTTACATGTGATAGAATTTAGGATCAAAGTCACTCACCGGTCATGTTAGGCAATCCCCAAGGCTAGTTTATTATAATTTAATCTCGCTTGGTTCATGTTCATTAGTTGTTAGAAAAAACCCCCAAGCACATGTTTGTAGCAATCACTATTCCTTACACATAATCAGAGTGACGCCCGATTGTGGGTTACGTGTAGTTAACTTTCGAATTCTAATATCTCTATGGACAACCCTGGACTTTCCACCAGCTACTCTATAGTAGTTGGTAGTGAGCATAAAAGCAACAAAACAAATTTTTCATCTTTTTGAAGTGCACGTGGGCAATTGGATGAAAAAGAACGACCCCGTGGGTGCGGATCAGGTACCTTAATTTAAGAACCCATGATTGATTTGGGAGCATCAATAAATGCCATTCCCTTTTCTCAAAACAACTAGAACAAGATATACGTCTACAATGGAACCTTAACTCTTGAGAATGATGGGGGGAAAGGTTGAATTTGAGATATACAAGCCTAATCATGCTTCTATTTCTTCCATTTCATGAAGTGTATAAGTTTAGCATCATGTGATTTGAATGAGCCCAATGAGAAATGAGAGAGAATTAAAACCTCTTTCTCCACCCCCTCAATCCAAGAAACAATCGTCGACACCAACTCTTGTGAGAAATGGGCATAGTTGGTACTTAGCCCCAAAGGTTAAGTACGAGTCAAGGTAAATGTCGAGATCTCTCCACAAAAAGGTAATTGAGGGTGGAATTCTGGATGATGTTCCATAGACCCTAAGGTAAGGTTAAATTAGTCTAGAGAATATTTTAAAATTAAGTAGTGATGACGACAATAAATATATACTTTTCTAATTTTTGTGTTAGTATGTGTGTTCTGTTTTGTTGAATCAAATGGCACGGAATGTGTGCCACATGAACAGAGCACGGCATAGACCATGCCACATGAACCATCACAGACCGTGCCACATGAAATTAACAAGAAGCTCTTTCTTCCTCATTTCTTCACGCAAAAACGTACCTCCCCCACCATCACAACTCCAAATTGTTGCCAAAAACTGTCAAAATTCTTTCCCTAATCCATTAAAAAATTTAGATCCCAAAACACCTTAAATCTCTCAAATTTGACCAAATCTTGAAAAACAAACTCTTCCTTTGAGTTTTCTCCAAAACAAACCTCATTGTTTTGGGAGATTCATCCACAGTTGGACATTCTAGAGGATTGGACAAGTTTCAAGGGGTATTTTTGCATATTAACCATGCCTCACTTCAAGAATTTTGTTCTCCGTCCAATTTTATAGGTATTTTTTGCCGAATTTGTCATTTCCTTTAAAGATTTTTGGACAATTGAGTGTAGATTCTAGGACTTTTGGTGTGGATATTCGTTGGATATTATTATGAGGATTTTTTTTGATCAAATTGTGTGATTTTGCATGCTAGTAGTAGAAAATGGTGACTATGGACTGTTAGTAGTTATATTTTGTTTGACTGTGATTTAGGGTGATGTTTGAGACTCTTACCAATTGTGATATTGTTGCTGCCATTTTTTGACTGTTG
Source organism: Rubia tinctorum (assembly GCA_032355605.1). Classification (NCBI taxonomy): domain Eukaryota; kingdom Viridiplantae; phylum Streptophyta; class Magnoliopsida; order Gentianales; family Rubiaceae; genus Rubia; species Rubia tinctorum. The sequence continues at coordinate 12,687 of JAULKM010046002.1, forward strand.
ACTGTTGAGATGGGACCTAGACGGAGTTTTTCCAGACCTTCCACCTCCATTACTTGATTAGACGTGATTTTGATGTTTTCTTAGTACAATTAAGATCCCTTTTTAGCTTGTTTTGTTGGTGGTTGGTTAGATTATTAGGTGTTTTACAAAATAGGGGTTTAGAATCACCTTGTGTGGTTATTTACCCTCATCTCCCTAGTTTGTAAGCATGTGGTGTCTAACGTGTTCTACCTTTATGATTTGGTCGATTCATATATGTTTTGTG
>JAULKM010046047.1:0-29089 GCA_032355605.1 Rubia tinctorum
CACCATTTAAAAATGCATTCTTCACATCAAGCTGTCGTAATGGCCAATTACGAGTGACAGCAAGAGACAAAACAGTACGAACAGTAGATACTTTCACCACCGGACTGAATGTATGATTATAATCAAAACCAGGTAACTGGGAAAAACCTTGAGCAACTAACCTGGACTTGTGCGGATCCAGTGAGCCATCAGACTTTAACTTTAAACAATACACCCATTTAGAGCCAACAACATTGACACGAAGAGGTCGGGAACCAGCTCCCATGTCTGCTGAGCACGCAAATCAGCCATCTCAGAATCCATTGTAGAACCCCAGTTTGGATCCTTGACACCAGAACGATGACTACGAGGCTCAGTTTTTGCAAATAAAGCACTCAATAAACCAGAAATGTCATAATAAAAAAAATCCTTGAACCGTAAAGATCTAGTTCGGGAGCGTGTAGCTATCAGATGCCGCGAAGAGGGACCAGAAGCAGGAGATGATTCGGATCCTGAGGAGGGCACGGAACCCGAAGAACCGGGCACTGGGGAAAGTGGACTCGCCGAGACTGCCGACTGAGCTAGAGGCGTCAAGACGTGTGGCGTATTTCATCGATGTGCGACCGGCATTGCCGACGCGTGAAACTGATGCGTGGATAGGGTGGTCGGCACGTGGATCAACGGTGGCTGCGTTGTCTGATCTGCTGGTGGCACTGGTTGCTGTCGATCATATTGTTGGTCACCATGTGGCCGACAAACACACTATTCTGAAGAACCATGAGCTTCAGGTGAAAACTAAAAATTTAAATCCTCCAAAATAATGGGTGATTCTGAAGTAGTAGAAGGCTCAAACACCTCTGATGGAAGCAACGATGGCTCTAAAAATGTTGAAACATCCAGTGATGATGATTCTATAACAGTATCAGTACGGGAAGACGGAAAAAATACTCATCAAAACGAGCATGGCGAGTGATATACTCCCTCTTTATGAGAGGATCAAGACATCGATAACCCTTGTACTGTGAACTGTACCCCAAAAATATACAAGACATACTCCGAGGGGCCAATTTATGCGCAGCATATGGCCTCAAATAAGGAAAAACACGGCAACCAAAAGGATAAAAGTTGGAGTAGTCTGGCATACTACCAAAAATAATGGAGAGAGGAGACTGACTAGATAAAATCGGAGTGGATAGTCTATTAATGATGTAGACTGCTGTGGAAAAAGTATCATACCAAAATGAATGATGAAGGCAAGAATGATAGAACATCGACAAACCAGTCTCTATAATATGACGATACTTCCTCTCTGCACGACCATTTTGTTCTGGAATGTAAGGACATGAAAGCTGATGATGAATGCCCTTAGATGCAAAATGAGTTCACATGCATTGATTCACAAACTCGGTTCCACCATCACTTTGAAAAACTTTAATGGTGGTAGAAAACTGATTCTCAACAAAAACTTCAAATTGCATATAAACCTCCACAAAATCAGGCTTACGTCGCAGAAGATACAACCAAGTAAACCGAGAGTGATCATCAATAAAAATGACATAATAAAGATAACCGGCGCAAGAGACAACAGGCGAGGGTCTCCCCAACATTCACAATGAACTAAATCAAGTATGTGTGGTACGCATTTTAAATTATCATTAAAAGAAAGACGCTTGCCTTTAGCCATCTCACAAGTGGCGCATAAATGAGGCTTAGGCAGCAAATTAGTAACTGACAAACATCCAGACTTGCTCAAAGGCGAAATGATGTTGTGAGGAACATGACCCAATCTACTATGCCAAAGTTCAAAATATGCTTTAGAGGCACTCGATGCAACAAAAGCAGAGAAAGCAGCACCACCATAATCCAAAACATATAAGCCACGATCAAGATGGCCTTTGCCAATTACATCTCTAGTAAACTAGTTCGAAATAGTGAAGGTAGAATCATCAAAACATATAACAACATTCATATCCTGAGTCAACTTGCTAATAGACCACAAATTTTTGGTAATGTGCGGAACCACCAAAACATCAGACAAGGATAATGAATCAAAGACCCGAGAATGACCAACATGGGTAATGTCAAGAGCAGAACCATTACCAACAAAGACACAATTATTACCAGAATAAGGAGCCAAGCTTTCAAGAGCTAACTGAGAAGAAGTCATGTGGTTGGTAGCGCCAAAATCAGCTATCCAGTGAATATTCGGTGAAGTGGTAGGAAAAGAAACCCGAGAAACCAAATGAGGGCATCTGGAGGCACAGTGACCAAATTTCTTGCACCACTGACACTGTAATTGGTACCATTCATCGTGTAATTTGGGAAAAGAAGAAGCAATATGACCCGAGGCGTAACACCATTGACACTCGAGTCGAACAAAAGAATTCATGTTTTTTGTTTTTTTAAAAAATTATGTCTCTGCTGACCGGGCAGGAGACGAGAAGATAATGCGAGAAGCTGAAAAACTCACGAGAAACCATCCTTGTTGTGAGAAAAGTAATGTATCGCGATAAAATGAAATCTTGCGCGAAAGGCTGACACACGAGAAAATGGTGAAACTTGTGTGTTACACAGGCTCTGGTTGGAATGGGCGTGAAGATCTACGCGCGGGCTGACTAGATGGCGTGTGCGGCTCACGCGTTTGTCGTGCTGAAGAAGAAAAAATCGGATCTGGCCGTGAACAGCGGAGTGAGCAAATGGCGGTGATGGTGAGCCACGTCGGAGAATAGCTAAACCAAGGATTAGAACGGCGGAGCCAAGGTGGGGAAAGTCAATTTGGGCAGAAGATGGCGGCAATTTAATGGATGATGCATTGATGATGTGGTAGAGAATGACGGGGTAGGGGTGGGTGGCGGCAGTGTGCGGGGGCCGAGGTGGGCAGCAGTGGGCAGCGTTGGCGGCGGTGGACAGCATCAACCGGTGATTGGAAAAGGAGGAGAGAAAACCCCTTTTTTGTAAAAGTCAGGGAATATTTAGAAAGACCTGACTGATACCATGATTCTAATTCATTTAATATTCTATTACTAATCAATATTTTAGAAACATGAGAAAAGTGGCTATCTGTGCTTAGAGATGAAAGAGGAGAAAAGGATGAAAATGTTGAAGAGAGAAATCACGTTGGAGACTTTCAGGCTGAAATTATGCCAAGTCAAAATTCAATTAGAAAATAATCTGAATTGATTTGAAGACTCCTACCCTTTAGGAGAAGATATTTTATTTTCTCTTTAAATTTTAAATAAATAAGAAAAGACATATTTTATTCCATATCTATCTTTTGGTTGTAGTAATTTTTCATAGACTGATTGTCTATTCATACGCATGCAAACACAATAAGCAAGAAAACAATCATTCACACCGAAACGTATTATGTTTGGAGCTTTTCAATCTTTTCTTCAGAAAATTTCATCGTTTCTTTTATTCTTTTTGAAGAATAATTCAATTATGTATTTTAGCTAAATTCATCTTTCAAGTAAAGATCAAGGAAGTACTGGTATTAAGGAATAGACTATAATGTGAATATTACTTGTATTTAGAATAGATTCCTTTTCGTTTTCTGTATAGGTCTTTGTATATCTATATATCGTAACCCAGATCATGAATACATCACAAAATTACACCCTTACTTTCTACTCCCTCTGGTTTCTTAACAATGTCTCCCTTTTTTCTGAAAGTTTTTCAAGGCATGTTTGACCACCGATAACTTTAATTTCATACAGTAATGGACTATAAAATTTTACTTTTTAGAAACTAAGTGTTGCGGAGAATCCAAAGACACCTCACATTACGTCCATTATTATGTGTAATTAAAGTTATTGATGATCAAACATGTCTTGAAAATTCTTGCAGTCAAACGGAGCCAATGTTAGAAAACCGGAGGGAGTACATAATATCAAAGGCTAAAATTCTGAAACCTAAGAAACCCTATATTTTTTACCTGAAGCCTTCAAACGGTGGCCGCCGACCACGAGTAACATTCACGCGCTGCCATTCCTGATGATTGTAGCCGATCTATCCTTGCCTTATCGATTATCCATCGTTGTTGATCCTTCACGCGCCCTTACTGATCGACACTCGTTGCATACGATCTCCACGAGCCACTGCGTCTTTACCGCTAATCCGATCTGTTATTGCTAATATAATTTTCTCCGATGTCTACTTCTAAATCTTATTATGAATCTTCCTGCACTGGTACAGAACATGCTCGCATTGCTACAGAAACCGAGGCTAATAAACTTCAAAATATCAATGCCATCGATATAATTGCAGTTTTACTCAAATAGTTGCAATTTCAATCTAGCTTTAGGCAATTTGTACCTGTTGCACGATCGATGAACTCTCTGTATTACATATATCCTTCTGACGGTCCCGGTTTGGTTATGTGTCCCGTCATTTTGAAAGATGGAGAAAATTACCTTGAATGGACTACTGTGATTTGTAGTGCTTTGCTTGCTAAGAAAAATACTGGTTTCATCGATGGAACCGTTACTAAACCCCCGTATAGTGATCCTAATGTTGATGATTGGCCTGGAGTGAATGCTTCCATTGTTTGCTGGATCTTGCGTACTGTTGATCCATCTTTACAATCTACCACAACTTATTTTTCCACTACTAAGGAGTTGTGAGATGATCTTGCTGGACATTTTTCTCTTGGTAATGGTCTAAAGATTCTGAAGATGCACGATGATATCATCAAATATCGTCAGAATGGCAAGACTATTTCCATCTACTTCAGAAAACTCAAGAAGTTGTATGATGACTACAACTCTCTCTAGCCTCCTCGGGTTTGTACTTGTGAAGCTTGCAAACCATTGTCTACATGTAACCATGGTGCTATTTCCTTCCATGATAGTTATCAATTTCTCCTCGGTTTAGATGAAGGCTATCACACCTTGCAATCCAATGTTATGAATCAATAACCACTGCCATCCATCATGCATGTGTATTCCCTTGTATCTTAGGAGGAGAATCACAAATCCTTCATTTAGTCTCGCGAGTCTTCAAATGATTCTATAGAATATGTTGCTCGTTGCCCACGCCTTCAGGATATTCTCCTGGAGCTTTCACTGCAGCTGAACGCAAGAATCTTATTTGCACGCATTGTAATCGTAAAGGCCACGATAAAGCTACCTGTTTCAAGCTCATGGGCTATCCATAATGGTTCACAGAGATGTTGGACTGAGCCAACGCTGCGAAGAACACAGCGCTAGCTCTGCTAGTCTCCGCTGCACCTGGTGTTCCAGTAGCCAGTGCCATCGCGCCACGTCACCGTTTGTCGAAACGGTGATGTTGCCGGTAGGGTTTGCAGCAGTGGCCTCCTCCGGAACTCCTACTCGATCTGATTTTAATCGTAGCTTATATGACGACCAATGGAGTACTACCTTCAATTTATTTAATTAGTTCAATTATAATTTTGACCATGGGTCAGGTAAGCCTACTTTACCTTGGATTCTTGATTTGGGAGTCTCATATCACATGACTGGTGACAATGGTTCTCTTACTGATATTACTACTACTAACAATTTTGTTAATGTTCTACTGCTTGATGGATCTGTGTCGTCTCCCACACATTATGGTTCTATAAGTTTTGGAGATACCACTCTTACTTTGTACTTTATATACCTACCTTTCGATGTCATTTATTATCATGCTCTAGATTGTTGCCTGATTTAAAGTGTCTAGCGTTGTTTAATGAAAATTATTGCATTTTACATAAAATATGTAAGAGGACTGTTATTGGCGTGGGTGAATAGGAATGGGGGTTTATTAGCTGCGTCTAAAGGATACACATGTTTAGTCTCATATTCTACAGTCAGTTCCGACAGTTCTAACGGTTCCTTTAGTTTCTGCATCTTCATTTGATTTATAACATCAACGTCTTGGGAATCCATCCCCTGCGGTATTTTCTTCCATTCCTACTTTGATTTTAGCAAAAATAATACTTTTTTTCCTTGCTCTGTGTGTCATAGAGAAAAATAAACTAGACATAACTTTCCTTCGAGCTCTTCAAATGCTAGTTCTTTGTTTTAATTAATACACTGTGATATTTCGGGTCTTATGGCTCACCATCTTCTAGTGGTGCATTTTATTTTTAAACTATAGTGATGATTATTCCCGAGTTGTTTGGGTTTATTTATTAGTGGGTAAGTCAGATGTAGCTTCTAGATTTATAGAATTTTGTGCTTTGATGAAGAATCAGTTTGGGTATTGCATTCGTCATGTCCGTGCTGATAATGGTATATAATTTCAACCTTCACGATCATACGTTGCTGAATCTGGAATCTTCTTTGAGACTTCCATGGTTGTTACACCACAGGAGAATGCCTTTGTAGATCGCAAGCATCGTCATTTGTTGAACGTGGCTTGTGCTTTGCGCTTTCAAGCTAATCTTCCAATTGATTTTTGGGGAGAATGTGTTCTCACTGCTTCCTTTTTATTAATTGAACTCCAAAAAGAAACTCAACAGATGCAAGTTACTTTATGGATGCACTCTGAACTATAAGCTTTTGAGCATCTTTGGTTTCTTGTGTTCTGCCTCTCACATTCCCAAAATCCGTGACAAGTTTTCTCCAAGAAGTCGACGATGAATTTTTCTGGGGTATCTAATAGGCAAGAAAGGCTATGGCCTTTATGATTTGGAATCATGCACCTTCTTCAATAGTCGTGATGCTGATTTTTATGAAGACCAGTTTCTGTTTGTTGTGTCATCTGTACTTGCTTAGCCTACACATGGATAAACTAAACCATAGTTTAATGATTTTTTGGCGCTAGAATCGCCAGTGAGGACCAACGTTGCCACCACATCGAGGCCGGTACCCCATCCTATCGAGGCATCTTCTTTGCTGCCGCTGTCTTCCATCGACTCGCTTATATCGAAACATTGACCGACCCAAACCCAATGCAGCCACGAATTCAGCTTCCTTGCTACTGCCACCGATTCAAGCAGCCAGTCATCCTCTGCCTAATGTGGCAACCCCGCCGTTGAGTGCCCCAGATTTGTCGGCTGATGGTTCTCCGTCGCCACCTACTTCGGCTAATCGTTTGCTTTCGTTCCAGAGTGTTCGCGATTGTCTACCTGAACGACTACATTTTTTTCTATTACTTCTACTAAACTCCCACCCCCCAACTGGTACGATCACTTTTGTGCCATCACAGTCCTTAGGTGTTCTTTATTCTTCAGTTGATTATTTAAATTGCGATAAATTTTCTGGTATGCATTCTAGATTTTTGGGTGCAGTAACTACTAGTGCAGATCTTACCACTTATTATGAGGTGTCAAAGCATGATCATTGGCGTGATGCTATGGCTAATGAGATTAATGCTTTTGAGTGTAATGAGACTTGGACTATGGCTTCTCTTCTTCCGGATCTGATGGTACCATTGAACGTCACAAAGCTCGTCTAGAGGTTCTGGGTAATCGTCATATTGAGGGAAATGACTATAATACGACAATTTCTCCTATTGCAAAGATAAGTTCAAGTCACTTATTTCTGTCTGTTGTACTCATTCGTGGTTGGTAACTTCATCAGATGGACTTCAATAATGCTTTTCTACATGGCGATCTTTATGAAGAGTTTTTTATACGCATTCTTCCTGGCTATCCTCCGCCCCCTAGCCTCGTATGTCAAATTTAGAAATCTCTTTACGGTTTACGACAAGCTCCTCACACCTGGTTTTCTAAGTTAGCTCATGCTCTACACGCCTTCAGATTTTTTTAGAGTAAGGATGATTACTTACTTTTCTTTTACTCCCGTTTGGTTTCTTTGCACGTACTCGTCTATATGGATGACTTGGTGATTTCTAATAGTACTTTGTCGCTAGTTTCTTATTTCAAGAAATACTTGAGCTTTTGTTTTCACATGAAGGGTCTTGGTGCACTTAAATTATTTCTTGGGTATAGAGATCAGTAGAAGATCGGAAGGGATGTTTCTTTTGCAAAGGAAATATGCACTCAAAATCTTATCAGATACTGGTTTTATTGGCTGCTAAATCGACTGACTTTCCGATGGAGCAACAACACGATCTTGCGTGCATAGAGGGGCCACTTTATGATAGTCCTGAACAGTATCAGGGCCCCGTTGGGTCGTCTCATTTACCTTACCATTACACGTTCTGAGCTCCATTTCTCAGTTTATACGCTTGCTCAGTTTATGAGGTCTCCTTGTGTTCCTCACTAGCAAGCTTCTCCCTGGGTTCTACACTACTTAAAGAGTCATCCTGGTCAAGATTTATTTATCTCTTCACGCAGTTATTTACAATTGGCGTATTTCTATGATTATGATTGGGGTGCTTGTCCCATTACACGACGTCTTCTTTCTGTGTATTTTGTGATAATTGGTGATTCTTCGGTATCATGGAAGACCAAGAAGCAACCTATAGTTTCTTGTTCTTCTTCTGAAGTTGAGTATCATGCAATGGCAGTCACTTGTTGTGAGTTTTATAGCTTAAGTCTTTTCTTTGAGACTTAGTCGTTGTGCATTATGCCCCAATGCAACTGTGTTGCGATAATCAATTTGCTCTTCATATTGCGACCAATCCGATTTTCCATGAACGCACAACGCACATTGTGGTTTATTTTCATTTTTTCTGTGATCTCGTACAGTCTGGCACTATTTTTTCTCATCATATCCACACTTCTGTTCAGCCTACGTATTTTTATATGAAACTTATTGGACGTACTCAGTTTTACGTACTACTTGGAAAGTTGGGCATCCTTGATCTACATGCTCCAACTTGAGGAGGAGTATTAAGGAATAGAATATTATGTGAATATTACTTTTATATAGAATAGATTCCTTTTCCTTTTCTGTATGGGTCTTTTTACCTCTATATACTTTAACCCAGATCATGGATACCTCACAACAGTATACCCTTATTTTTTACAACTAGCATCGGTTCTCTTGAGATCTAACTATCTTTTATCTTTTGATTGCATGCTAGCATATGTTGTTCTTGATTATAATGTTTATGATTGCCTTCGTGTAATTGATTAGTACGCAGTATTTGATGGTGTGTTAGTTAATTAATACCAATTGAACTAATCATCCGTAATTGTTATTCAAGTTCAATCAGTGGTATGGAACAACAGTCTTAATTTAACAATCCTGCGTCAAAGTTTGTTGGTTATGAATTGGTTCTTTCTCATTAATAATGCTACTAGCATATTAAATCTTTTGAGCGTCTCTTAGGTTATATGTTAGTTGAAAAATAGTTAGTGAGATGTTCTCATAATTATTGACAAGGTAAGAAAAGATTGGTTGCTTGCAACTATAACCAATTTGTGTGCATGCATTTTAAGTAATCTTTTCATCAAGGATGGAGATAGAAAACCAGGAATTAATCGAAATTGGAATTTTATCATCATAGTTGAATCTTTTCGCAATCTGTAAAAATTTCCCATTCTCATTTTTCTCAAATTTTAGTTTTTATTATTCAGTGCCCTCATCTGGTTATCTTGGTTACAAACTCGCAGATTAAAAATTAAGGAAAAAGTCTAGCAAATCTCCCCGAAAACGAACTTGGTCGCAGCTATACTGGTTAGTACGTCCATATCGATCGCAAAATCCTAAATTGAAAATTTTGGCTTAGATCTCGATTTATTTTTGGTGTAAAATGACACAAAAATAATGGCGTCGTTTCTTGGAATTATTTTAAACATCATTTTTCTCTTTAATTTATTCTCACTTTTTTCTTGTTTATGCCTCATTCTTCTTGTACATGAGAATTAATCTTTAATCCAGAGATTGAGAAACTTGCACGAAGTTTAACGAAGCAGAGAAAAGCCTTGAAAGGACCTTCCTCGCCCGAGTCAATTGTCAATAAAAATCAATTCAACATGGCTGACGAACAAAGACGCAAGAGGAACCACCAGTTTAGCGAATAAGAGAGACGTGGGACGTTATCGACACAATCGTCTTTTGTGCTTTGTCATTTAAAAAATCGACCGCAACTCTGCGATTAAACAAGGTTCATACAATTATTACCTAAATTTGGTGATATGGGGGGTGAGAGTTCCCGTAATCATCTTGATGAATTCGACCTCGCATGTGCAACTCTTCGACCACAAGGTTTTTTTTGAGGATCATATTAGACTACTAATCCTTTACACACACCTTGCATGGAAAAGCTTGTGAATAGCTTTTTGAACTCCCACCCGGTTCAATTCAAACTAGAGAGGATTTGGAGGAAAAATTTTCACAATATTTTTTCTCGATTCTAGAGCAGCTAATTTGAGATCTGAAATAAGTGGTAATAGAAAAAAAAAGGAGAGAGTTTTGCAAGTTATCAGGATAGGTTTAATAAATTATGTCGCAAGAGTCCTAACTATGGTTTTATTGAATATCAACTCATCACTAATTATTTTTATAGTTGTATGTGTTCTATCGACAGGAAGATTTTTTTATGCATCCTTGATATTGTCACTCATGAATATGATGATAGATCCAGATCAGTCAAGGCAGCCCGAGCCTCACATTTAGATGAGAAGTTAGATGACCTCACATTTGGATGAGAAGTTAGATGTCCTCACATCATTAGTACGAGACCTAGCTGCGAAGACTTCACGAGGAACTAAGTGCAAAGTTTGCTCACAAATGCGACACAACACTAATGCTTGTACCACTGTTCAAGATCTTCAAACCGAACAAGCTTGCTATAGATCAGAAGATGGCCCTGTGAGAGCAAGCATGTACGAACCATTTTTGAATATATACAATTCGGGATGGAGAAACCATCCAAACTTCAGTTGGAGTTAGACAACCCCAGGAATGTATGCTCCGAAACAAACACAAGTTGGTCGTGATGTAAATCCAGCACCAGATTATCAGAGAGTCCCTATGAATGAAATTATTTAGAGTATGGATCAAAGCAGCGAAGTGGTACAAAATTTAGCCAAAACACAAATGCTTTTCAGCAAGAGATAAGGGCTTCTATAGGGAATATTGAGCAACAGAATCAAATGGTTGCGGAGATAAACAAGTTGAAGTTCAACACTGGGAGATTGCCCTCCCAGGATGAACTGAATCCCAGAGAGAATGCAAGTGCAGTCACATTAAGAAATGAGAAGAAATTGGAGGATGTTGAGCCTAAGGAAACAGACAAGGAGAAGAGAAAATAAGGAGAAGAGCAAGCAAGAAGAAGCCAAAGAGAGTAAAAATGAGTACTCAAAGGTAAACACTGAACCCATAACATATATTTCTAACTCAAAAAATTCTCCACCTTTCCCATCCAGATTTGCTAGAAACAAGAAGAAAGAGAATGAGAAGGAAATTTGAAGGTCTTCAAGAAGGTAGAAATAAATTTGGCTTTGATTGAAGCTATAAACCAGGTTCCTAGGTTCGCAAAATTTCTTAAGGAACTTTGTTCGAAGAAGATAGAACATGGGAAAGATGCAAAAATTATAGTGTCGGAAAATGTTTATGTTGTTATTCAACGTAAATTGCCACAAAAATGTGAGGTTCTAGGAATGTTTTCTATTACATGCATGATTGACACAGAAAATGTTGAAAATACCATGTTAGATCTAGGTGTATCAATTAATATCATTCTCCTCTCTGTGCATAATGACCTGGAATTAGGACCATTGAAGGAAACCCATGCCATCATCCAATTGGCTGACAGGTACTCTGAGGATATAATAGAGGATGTACTTGTGGAATTAAATTATATGAATTTTCCCGTGAATTTCTACAATGTTGGATGATTCATTTTTGGCTAATAAGGCCCCTAATTTTTCTCAGAAGACCATTCATGAGGACATATAAAACCAAGATTGATGTTGATGACGGAATATTTAGCCTTGAATTTGATGGAGATATAGTTTCTTTCAATATTTTTGATGCCATAAACATGTAGATGATCCCGAGTCTATGTTTACTATTGATGCGAATGACCTGTCAAAAATTATTTTGGGGATGACAAGCTTGAACAAGTACTTTTCAATGGACGGGAGGACAAGGACGCGATGTTTGAGATGGATGAGACTATTCGCGAAAGCATTATGCAACTATACTCAACCAATGAAATCAACTCCCGACCACTTTTGGTCGATCTACCCACACCGCCTGTTTTCGGATAAGAAATTCTGAAAATCAACTCTCAGCTAGTTTTGGTTGATATGCCCATACCGCCCAGGTCCGGATCAAAAATTTCAGGAATTAGCTCCCAGCCACTTTTGGTCAGTATACCCTCACAAGCTAGATCTAGATCAGAAGTGCAACATGTCTCTCAGTCGATATCAGTCAGGATGGTAATCCCGACTAACCCTAACGGCACTTTTCCTCCGATTAAGAAAGCACCAGAGGTGGAGTTGAAGAAATTACCTGAGCATCTCAAATTTGCATTCTTAGGGGAAAATCAAACCTTAAATGTCATGTATCTCGAGGGAATAGACCTCACCAAAGTTAAGGGAATGATACTTTCATTGCCTCCATATGGCTGATCTAAACAAGCCATACAACTGAGTCTAGCCTAGGACCTTAAATAAGAGCGCGTCTTGGGAGGCAACCCAAGATTTTTATTTTCGTTCTCTTCATTAATTCTCTTCAAAATCATAAATCAAAAAAATAATAATATTATTCATCCAATTGATTTCGATTTGTTTGGACTTACTGGGTTCTAAGAAAATATTCAAGAGATGAATGAGGGTTTTTAAAGCAAACCAAATCTAAACCAATACATTAAACTTTCAACCCAAAATAGTCAAGATGCCCACACAGATCGAGATTCGCCGGTTGACCCAAAGGATTCTTAGCCACCCAAGGAGCATTTTATTTTTCCTTCTTTGCTTTTATTTTTAGTTGCATTTTAGTACATTTGTAAAGTAATTACATAACATCATATTTTCTAATTCATTTGCATATGTTATCTCTTTTTTGCACAATGAGGATATTGTGTTGTCTAAGTGTGGGGTAGTAACATCATTATTTTTTTCATTGTTGAAAATTTTAAAAATCATAAAAAATACAAAATTATTTTCAGTTTTTTTTCATCATTTGAGTAAAAAATTTAGCCTTGAATTGAAAATATGGATGGTTAGAATTAAAATTTGGTATGTGGTATGATTGAATGATTGTTTTCCTTTGTGAAAGAAATCATGGATTCCTTATATGTATTCTAGGATGACAAATTTGCAATAAGTCATTTTTCTTTAAAACTAGATATATTATGAGGATTTGATCTTTAAAGAGTGGAAGCCGGAAAAAATATAGGCATATAAAAAAATCACATGTAGCTCTTTATCTCTTTGTTGAGTGATCAATTTTGATATTCATTGCTTGGTTTGTGCCATGATTTCGAGACTGCTATTGATACTTGAGTATGAAAATGATAGAGGCATTTATGAATGAGCCCTACTTAACTTTTACTATATATTTCCGTCCTTACATTGATCCCCTATTTTGCCACGTTGAAGCCAGAAAACTCATTCTTTGGTAATTTCAGTCACTAAATATTTAGCCAAAAACCTTAACCTTATCTTAAACCTCTGAGAATGTGTCAGTAATTTACTATTTCTTGGGATATGAAATGGAATTTCTTGATGGGTTAGATAGGATTGAGTTGTTGTACTAATACATGTTGGAAACAAAGAGTATTTGGGATTTACATTCATCGGGGGAGGGTATATATAGTTTTGGCATGATATTGTTGTTATTGTATGCCCATAAAATATTGTAAATGTTTCTGCCCATAAAAGAAAAAATGGAAAATTTTGGGACAAAATTGAAGAAAAAAGAAAAAAACATGGTCAGCGATATATTGGGCTGTAAATTTTGGGAGTAATATGGGCATGGTTAGTTCTTGGAAGTAATCAATATAGTTTGTTGCTTATCAATTTCCATATTCATTCGAAGTATGTACATAGAGAAGTATGAAGGCTCTCGAATTTTTAGCCACCTGTATCTTTTATCCTACCTGTTTGACCCTAACCCCGTTACAACCGTGGAAAAGACCTCATTGATTTGAATGCAAGTGCACAATTACTACGGTGGAGATAGTGGTATATAAAAACCTATTGTGATGAGTATTGAATATGATACGTGTGATTAAGCTAACTATGATGTTGAGAGTTGTTGAGTGATTTTGGTGAGGCTGGACTTTATTGCATATTTTTTACTAGAATGTGAGGATGATGTGATTTTATAGCAAAGGGTAATGGATTGTGGTATGATGTTTAATTGTGTTTTGATTCTAACTGTGATGGTTTTTATTTAATTTAGGGCCGCTATATATTTTTTTAGTCTCATGTTTACATTTATGTTTTGCATTTGCATATGCTCAAGGGCTAGAGTATTCTATGTGTGAGGTAGTTTGATGGGGTTGATGATTTGACCATGTGTATTGAGTTGTTATTGAGCTCAAATGTTGACTAAATCCTTGGAAATTTATGTTATTTGGAATCTTATTGCGGTTTAGAAATTTAGAGGTTGAATTGTCAAGTTGTTGGAGTTTGTGGTCGGTATGTCCATACTGACCAATATTACGGAAACATGAGAGAAGTCACTATTTGTGCTTGGAGATAGAAGAGGAGAAATTGATGAAAATATTGAAGAGAGAAATCACGTTGGAGACTTTCAGGTTGAAATTATACCAAGTCAAAATGTAGTTGGAAAAGAATTTGAATTAATTTGAAAACTCCTAAACTTAAGGAGAAGATATTTTATTATATCTTGAATTTTAAATAAATAAGAAAAGACATATTTTATTCCTTATCTATCTTTTGGTTGTAGTAATTTTCCATAGATTGATTTTCTATTCATACGCATGCAGACACAATACGCAAGAAGACAGTCATTCACACAGAACATTATTACGTTTGGAGCTTATCAATCTTTTGTTCAGAAAATTTTCATCATTTTTTAATGCTTTTTGAAGATTATATCAACTATGTCTTCTAGCTAAATTCATCTTTTCCGCTAAAGATTAAGGAAGTACTGGCATCGATTCTCTTGAGATCTAACTAGATTTTATCATTTGATTGCATACTAGCATCTGTTGTTCTTGATTATAATGTTTATGAATGCCTTCATGTTATGGAGTAGTGGGCAGTATATGATGGCATGCTAGTTAATTTAATACCAATTGAACCAATCATCCATAATTGTGATTCAAGTTCAATCAGTGGTAGTTAATAAAGTCTTAGTATAACAATCACGCGTTAGAGTTTGTTGGTTATGAATTGAGTTTTTTTCATTATTAATTCTGCTAGCATATTAAATTTATAGAGAATCTCTTCGGTTATACGTTAATAAGGAAAATAGTTAGTGAGACGTCCTCCTGATTATTGACAAGGTAAGGAAAGATTGGTTGCTTGCAACTATAAACAATTTTTGTGCATGCATTTATAATCATATTTGCATCAAGGATCGAGATAGAAAGCCAGCACGGAATTGATCGGGACCAAAATTTTCTCATCACAGTTGAATCTTTTCGCAATCTATAACAATTTCCCATTCTCATTTTTTCTCATTTTTTTAGTTTTTATGATTCACTACCCTCATCTGGTTATCTTGGTTACGAATCTGCATATTAAAGATTAAGAAAAATTCTCGTCAATCTCTTAAACTTGCTTGCAGCTATACTGGTCAGTACGCCCATACCAACTACATAATCTTGAATTGAAATTTTTGGCCTAGAACTCGATTTATTTTTTGTGTAAGACGATGAACCAAGCATGATATAAATTTTCTTGCGAAAACTCTGGATCGCGAAATTTTATATCTTTGACGAAACGAGGGATCTCGCAAAACCCAAGTATGTCGTACGAATTGATCCAAGATTAACCCTTGGGATCTTTTCAATTCGAAATTTATGAAGCTAACTAGCGCGCAGGGTTAGTTCACAAATCGAATGTGTTGATACTTAATTAACCCACATGATCAAACAACAATGAAGATAACTAGCAAGCACAGAGAATGATCTCAAAATTCTGAATATATGATTGATAAAAAGATATAAAATTTCGTGGATGACCTCCCCTATTTATAAGGTATAATTCGGCCACTCAAAAATAGAAATAGAGTGGGATTTGGTAATTCACATTAGAAACTGAAAAGAATTATGGAAGATTTAAAAAGTTAAAACCATATCTAACTAAACTACCTAATTTAAACATAAATGATGACCATAATAATTAAATCAATCCAAATATTGGCTGATTTCTTGAATGAATCTACCTTATCTAAACCTACCTTATCTAATTCTAATCAAATCAAAACTCCTAAATTACAATACTTCAAAATTAATTCTAAATATGAGCACACTACCTCATTAAAAAACTCAATGGGAAAAAGAGTATAATGTTAAACTCATAAAAATACTAAACTAAGAAAAATATAATAAATAATATTTTTGACATCATATCAAAGGAGCCCTTTGTTGTGTACGATGTCTTTGAAGTTTGTGGCTTTCATCAAACAATTTTTTCTAAGGGAATGGAATCATCATAAAGCTGACATTTTTAGCTTAAAAATCGATTTATTTTTTGTGTAAGACAACGCACCAAGCATGATATGAATTTGCTTGCGAAAACTATGAATCGCGAAATTTTAAATTTTTGACAAAACGAGGGATCTCGCAAAACCCAAGTATGTCGCACGAATTGATCCAAGATTAACCCTCGGAATCTTTTTAATTCAAAATTTATGAAGCTAACTAGCGCATGGTTAGTTCACAAATCGAAGGTGTTGATACTTAATCAACCTGCAGGATTAAGCAACAATGAAGATAACTCGCAAGCACAGAGAATGATCTCGAAATTCTGAATATATGATTGATAAAATATGTAAAATTTCGTGGATGGCATACCCTATTTATAAGGTATAATTCGGCCACTCAGAAATAGAAATAGAGTGGGATTTGGTAATTCACATTAGAAACTGAAAATAATTATGGCAGATTTAAAAAGTTAAAATCATATCCAACTAAACTACCTAATTTAAACATAAATGATGACCATAATAATTAAATCAATCCAAATACTGGATGACTTCTTGAATGAATTTACCTTATCTAAACCTACCAAATCTAATTCTAATCAAATCAAAACTTCTAAATTGCAATACTTCAAAATTAATTCTCAATATGAGCACAGTACCTCATTAAAAAACTCAATGGAAAAAAGAGTATAGTGTTAAACTCCTAAAAATAATAAACTAAGAAAAATATAATAAATGATATATTTGGCATCGTATCAAAGCAGCACCTTGTTGAGTACGATGTCTTTCCAGTTTGTGGCTTTCATCAAACAAATTTTCTAAGGGAATGGAAGCATCATAAAGCCGACATTGGAGGTTGTAATATAATTTGTCTATCACCGAGAATCAACTATTCTTCGGACTTGAAAGAAAAAATACTATATAATTTTTCTATCATCGAGAAATTTATAAAATTATATATATAATTTTATTTTTCAAAATTTTTGGTCGAATCGATAGGGCAGATGAGCTTAAAATTTTTATAAATTTGGGTCGAGTTGAGTATAGTCGAGTCGATCCACATAAAAATCATAGTGACCCAAATTATATAAATATAAAATAGAAAAAGTAATATATTTTATTTAAAAAATAAAATTATAATTTATCTCATTCAAGCCGACATTGATGGTTGTAATATAATTTGTCTTAGAAAATTATATTGCATTATCTCTAAGCAAATTATAATTTGCCCACAAATTTGTCTAAGGGAATAAGTTGCATTATCACATTCAACCTCCAATGTTCCGCTATAAAGTCGGCATTGGAGGTTGTAATATAATTTGTCTATCACCGACAATCAAATATTCTTTGGACATGAATGGAAAAAAATTTGTTTTCAGTTTGATTAATTCCTATACATTAATTTATATTTCATAAAGTACTCCGATTGCACTGCTGAAAAATTCTGCTGTACTGTATTGTTGAGAGCCCAATCGACCTTCATTTTTGAAATTATTCCCAACCGTGACAAGTGATGGTTAAGCTGATCTACGGGTTAAAGCAGTTGTCTCGGTTCAAATATGTTCAAAATTATAGGCCGAACATATCAGGGCGGGTGAGCTCAAAATTTTCATAATTTTGGATTGAGGTGGGTCTAGTCGAGTCGATCAACATAAAAATCATAGTTACCCAAATTATATAAATATAAAATAGTAAACGTAATATATTTTATTCAAAAAAATTAAATTATAATTTATCTCATTCAATTTTAAATAAGAATTTATATATTTTTGAATTATAAAAGTATTCAATTAGTAAAGAAAGAAACAATTATTTCCATTCTACTTCATTACAATAGTTTAACTATTTAAAAAATTATAATCTTACTACAAATCATTATGTAGATATTTATTAATTATGAATATATGTTTCATATTTTGTCAATATATTTATGTATAATTGATAGTATTTTTATACAAAATTTATTTTTGTATCTTTATAAAATGCACATATTATTTTTAAAGGTAGGATTGTGTTATCATTGAAGAATGTTAAACTTGGTTAAAAAACTTTACTTGAGAGAAATTAAGGTTTTAATTATTCAGAAGGTAAGTGTGATGAATTTGGTAGAATTTATAGTTTATGTACTTATAAGCAAAAAAAAATTATTTATATAATTGATACGTTTAGAAAATGCAACTTATTTTTAAAATATAAAGTAGTATATTGTAAGGGGGAAAATGGCATCTCTCTAATTAAAAAATTCTATTATAATTATAGTTTTTTTTGGGAAATAAAGAAATTTTCTCATTTCCAAAAATGTAAAGTACAAGTGCAATCAACGATTCAGCCCCTACTTTACCTTTTTTTTCACCCTATGCAGTGTTATTTATCAATTCAACACATTTTCCTCTAAGTTTTGGATTCAACCATGCTCTACGATCAATGATATTGTCAAAAATATCACTTCCTTGTTCCTACATGCCAAAGAAAATCTGATTTCTCTTCCTCCATATGTTGTACATTATTTTTGCTGCAGTTGTTTTTAAGAATATAGCTCTCCATCCTTTTCCTTTACCTTGCTGCGAAATCCATGTTTTCTATGCCTTCCATTGCTCTGGTTCTCTACTTTTGCGCAGCCACTGTAATACCCTCTTCCAGATTGGCTTACTTTCCACACACTCAAAGAACATGTGCTCCATATTCTCCTCTCCATCACAAAAATGGAATTTAGTTTCTATAGTGAAACCAAATTTTCTCAGTCTGTCATTTGTAGAAAGTCGATTATTCCATCTCATCCAAATAATAAATTGAGCTCTTGGTCTTGCCTAATTCCCGCGTAAAATTGTACCCCACTCTTCCTAATCACCGTTACCCCTTATTTCCTTATAAACGTCACTTATCTTGAATTTCTCCTTCATTCCATGCTAAGAACTCAGGTTTTGTACTAAATCCCTACATTTAATCATCAATGAACAAGTGGTTGGGAGTATAATATTTTGCAAATTTCCATCTTTTATGTAATACGAATGACTCCATTTCACACACCACAATATCTTCACAAAATATACCTCATTCCATTCTATCAAAGTAATGACATTCATCCACCTGCATGTTTTGGTTTACATATTTTCTCCCAGGAGAATGGAGATTTTCTGGTTATAATTTCACTTCTACTCCATAAAAACGATCTGCAAACAGTCTCAATATGTTTTATCACTTTTCGGGTAGTGATAAACATTGCATCCAATATCCTGTTAGTGAGAATAAAACACTTGTTATAAGCTAAATTCTACCTGCATATCTCAGTAGTTTCGAGCTCCAGTGTTTAATCATGCTTGTCGCTTTGTCTATCAAGGGCTTATACTATGGACAGAAAATATCTTAATGGACAATGGAATCCCCAGATAACGAAATGGTAATCTCCCTTCTTCAAACCATGTCACCTCCTGAATAGTGAATACTTCTCTTCTGTCTATCCTCAATTCCTCAATTGTAGGATCTGCATTTAGAAGGATTAACATCCAATCCTGTTGACTTTGTGAACTTTTGAAAAGATTTCATTAGCTTAGATACTGATTCCTTCTCTTCTCTAGAAAACAACGATAAAAAATTGCAAAACTCAAGTTTACAATGTTTAAGTTCTCACATTTATCATGGAATTTAAACTCGGATTTCTCCTGTAATTCCCGTAAGTATCTATATAAGTATTCCATAACTATAACAAAAGGAGGGAGTGATAATGGATCACCTTGTCTCAACCCTCCTTTTGCTTCTAGAAATATGGATGGCTTTCCATTAACATGCAACAAACTTCTATGAGGTTTCCAGTTCTTTCAGGATTAACTCCAATGTTCTCCAATCAACTGTATCATATGCTTTCTGCAAATCAAACTGAAACCTGAATTTAGGTGCTCCGCCTTTCCTTGTCTAACCTCTTATAAGATCAAAAGCCAACATAACGTTTTCATGTATGGATCCTCCAGGAACAAAGGCTGCCTGGGTTTCATTTTCCAGCTCTTGAACTACTGCACTCATCCTTGTTAGGATTTTAGAAATAATCTTGTAGAAAGTGGAACAACATGAATTAGGCTTATAATCTATTACCTTTGTAGCAGGTTGCTTCTTAGGTATTAATGTCACCATTTTACAGTTTTTAGCCTTATGCATCTTCCATTTCTCAAAGAAATATTTCACTGTTATAATAGTATCTTGTTTGACCACCTTCCATAATGCTTTAACAATTTTGGAGTTAAAGCCATCCACCCATGGATCCTTAAGTTCTCCAATATCTTTTAAAGTCTTCCATATTTCTATCTCATCCACTTCCTTTATCAGTTTCCTCCTTCAATCTGAATTCAATGTTTTACCTTTCCTCATTAAGGTAATATCTAATCCTTCCAATATCTCTGCAGGCTTCCCCACCAGATTTTCATAAAATTGCACAATCTGTTCAGATATTACTACATGCTCTGCGGTTTTTTCTTCCATCGGCCTTATCCAGTATTGTAATTTCTGCCTTTTTTGGATTTGATAGTGGGATGGAAATATGAGTTATTCATATCCTCTAGTCTTAGCAAATATGCTTTTGCTCTCTAACTGGCTATTTTCTCATCTAATTCTCCCCATTTCAGAACCTCCTGCGCACTGCTAGCTACTTTCAGAATATTTTAAGCATTCATCTTATCCTTATTCACTTCCATCTGTGCCTCCAATAGTTCATTTATAGTATTTTCTAACTTCTATTTCACTTCAGTATATTGTTTCATATGCTCTGTAAGCACTTTCTGCAATCTGATTAACTTTATCCACAAAACATACATAGGTTCCCCTTCAATTGGTTATTCCCAATTCTTCCTTATAATATCATGTATACCTTCCTTATCTATCATGAAATTTAGAAATTTAAAGATCCTGGACTTCTTTCTCACAGCTTTATCTGTAACCACAACCAGTATAGCATGGTCAGAAACCCCTGGTCGTTCCACCTTAACTGCAACATTTGGATACTTCTGAAACCATTCTACATTACCAATCACCCTATCAATCCTAGAATAAATTGTAACATCCTGATGTCTATTGGACCCGGTATGGTACTCACTCTGCATATCACATTCACATAATTTCACAGTGCTTCTCATATGCTCTAGATCACAGTACTCATTTCTTGTTACAACAGTTCCTCCAATTTTATCATTTGTATTCATCACATTGTTAAAGTCGTCCTACACAATCCATAGTTTGGAAATTTTATGTCGGCCATGAAAACTTTCAGTATTTTCCATAGTTTCTTCCTCTTGTTTAGTAGATTTGTAGCATACGTTATTGCCATAAAAAACAATCTATCTCCAGTCAAAGAGATAACTTTACAATGCACTACTGCTTTGAACTTTGTACCTGTTTCACTTCCATTCTACTCGAATTCCACATACCTCATATTCTTCCATAAGTGTGATCTTTATAATTATCTATAAATTTCCATTTGTTCCCAAACTTCCTCCTTATACCTTCAGCTTTCTCCTCCTTAACCCTTGTTTTCACCATAACAACAATTGACAGATTTAGAGCATTGAGACAAGAGCTAATCTCTCTATTCTTTGCCGCCTTATTTAGCCCCCTATCATTCCAGGACACACTACAAGAAACAACACTTTTTACATTGATTCTACAGGGGGTTTTATCTCGGTTTTCAGTCCTAAAAAATTGAGAAAAGTGTGGGCGTTCTAAAAATTATACTTTTACCTTGGTTCAAAATCGAGGTAAAAACTATTTTTTACCTCAAGATTTCCTAAAAGGAACCAAGGTAAATATTCATGAGCCGACGACCATGGAACGACAGAGCTACGTTGCTCCATATTTTAAGGCTGCCGACAATCCTAACTGCGTACGATACCACTAAGGATGATCTCGCCTAGAAATCTGAGACGTCGTTCGTGACCGCAACCAAAGTCGCATGTTCTTCTCACGGACATCGCAGACTATGATTTTTAACTACGATTTTAAACCATGGTAAATTACATTTTTAACATTGATATTTTAGCAGAATAGCTGAGGTAAATATTAGTTTGACGAACCCTTGATTGACCATTGTGCGACGTTAGGTTTAACGATTTCACAGCCGACATTCTAAAGATAGTGCGATGTAGGTCAATCCAATGTCACATTTGTCTACATTGGTTCATAGATGACGTGGAATATTGACAAACACGGCGTCGTTTTAATGGACTGAAGTTTCACGTATGTGTGCTACCAGGGTTAATTTTTTGTGCTCTACGAGGAGTTTGCGATGTCGCTGAATGCACGTGGTTCATGGAGCTATATTGTCTTGTATGTTTGACCGATGTTGCTCCATTTGGTGTACCATCGGTAACCCATTGGGAATTGGGTGCGATGTCGCTCATTGCTGATTGGGTTTACCGAATTGTAAATTACACTTTGTGACGACGATCCATATGAAAAAATAGAAATATATATTTACATAAATAAAGACCAAGCGTTGAATGCCCTTTCTGATTGCATGTTACTACTCCATGCATAATGCATATAGACAAGAAGGATAAAAACTACACCATCCATACACAAAGTATGTAATCAAAATTCTCACAAATTGAACTATACCACTGATACTCCATAGCTAGCTAGAGATCTATATCAAGGTGTCAAAATATACCTTGGAAAGTATTAATATTTTAGAGAATGATCCTTTCACAAAAAAAAAACCTAATCCTAGTTCCTCATATGGTAGATGGGTTAAGTAAATGCTTCAAATTTCTTACCATCATAAAAGAGCACCCAATTCTCATGTACATCCTCCAAAACCTTGATGGGGTTACAGTGTTTTGTGCTCAGAAGAATACTACAACAAGGATTAATCTTATACTCGATAAATAGGTTGTGCAAAGTCGTGATATTGTTGATTGAAACAATATGTGAGAATAATATGTAGATCAAATTGATTCTCCCTTACAAGAGAGACCAAATCCTTCATAAAGCTAATGCAATAGTAATGCTTTCCCACGCGGCCACTTATTTTTTATGCTATTTGAACGGACAAAATTTTCACAAACACATGGTTAGGAACTAATAGCAACACTTCTTTCATAACACAATTTTGAAGTTAACTCTAGCCTTTAGGGACTTTCAATGGAATCCTTTGCGGTTGGTAATCAATGGGAAATTTCCGACGCCTAACCTCTTTACAACAAATTGCCTTGAAAAATCGACACAACCGGGTAATGAACTTTCTGACATGAGTTAGCAAGATGGATCTGATCGCAGTCGGGAGAAATTCTTGAATCAAACAATGTGAATCGTGTGATTTCATAATGCCTAATCTCAATCCCTCATCAGAGACTAGATTGTTAACTCTAGAAGAGTAGCCCGTCGGGACAACCATACCTTTGAAGCTGAAACATATAAAATCTTTCTCGACTTTTGAAAGTGTGTAACAAACAGCGAGCAAGCACGTCTTGGATCCCCGATCCTCGTGGGCCAAATCAGGTATAATTTCCATTTCAACCGTATCTTTCCTTGACTTCACTCCATCCTTTCTCTTGCATGGGATATTCATCAAAGTACCAACCAAACTATCACATACATTCTTTTCAATATGCATCACGTCCAAATAGTGTCGGGCATCAAGGGTCTCCCAATACGGTAGTTCAAAAAATGAGATGCTTCTTCCAACTACCTGCAACCTTTAGTTTCCTCTTCCTCTTGTCGAAGTCATTTAAAACATTATGCAACATGCTCGAGATTAACACGCCTGTTAGTACGGGAGGCGCCACCTCTACCTTGCCATTGAATTCAGCACGCCGATTCCTCCACCGATGATTTGTTGGAAGCCATCTCTGGTGCCCAAGATGATTGTCTTCTTTGGTCAAGGGACCAAAGAATACTTACCAAATCCCAACAGATGCAATGTCACTCCTTAACATCGTTAGATATTCGGTCAAACTGACTAGTAGTGCGATGTCCGTAATCTCATGAATGACTAATACTACTAGGACAGACACATGTTGGCGACGTCCCACCTACATCGGTTAGACTATTTACTTCGATTTAGAATAACATTTACATCAGTTACCATACAACCGAGGTAAAAAAAACCTATTATTTACCTTGGATTTTTTATAACCAAGGTAAATATTATTTTTTTTAACTTCGAAAAAAAAAACCGATGTAAAAGAGGCGAAATAATTGGTGTTGTTCTGTAGTGATACTATTATGGGACATGCCCATGATCATCTGCTGGACCATCCCAAATCCACATACTCAAAGCCTTATCCCATCTATTTCCACCAGCTTTTTCCTTCTCCTTTGCTATACCTGTTTTCCTTTATTTTTTTTATCCCATTCCCAAGATTTCGTCTTCTGTTTCATCTTGCATATCAGTGATCTGATTGCTTTCAGCTTCCTGATTTTTCCTCTCAGCCTTCTTTCTGATCTCCTAATTGTTCTCCTGATTCTTTTTTATTTGCCATTTCAGTACCACCCACTGTTGTGTCTTCACCTTACACTGATGGCCTCCCGGTTCACAACTTCCACTTATATACCATCTCCTGCTAAAATTTATCACCCTCTTGATCCCTGATAGTCACCCTCTTCTTCAACTTTTCCCGTCAGTTTCAGATTGTACCTCGGTAATCAGTCTCCTCTGTTCCTCCAGTTCACTTAATCCAGTATCGATCCTTCTTAGCTCCAGTATCCTTTTTCGCTTCAAAATTCTTGATTTCCTCCTGTGGTTGGCTGCTGGTGCTCAGTCCCGTCTGCACCACACTTCTCTTAATTATCTCCGGCGAAGCTACCTTCCTTTGCGGCCTACCACATCCTTGTTTTATGTCTTCGCCGGCCACACACTTATTGCGTGAAAATTGCCCACAGTAGATCTCCATACATTGTAATTTCAGCTTCCTAATTATAGTTACACTGCACTAGACACACCCTTATAAATTCTCGTCCTTTATCTAGAAGTAACAATTTGGTAATTATGAAAAACACCAATTCATCACTTAGATTATCATTTGTACTAATTTAAGTTGTGCACACATATATTGATATAGTTACACCATGGTTCATCATGATTAAAATAACAAATACGTATACAAAAGTATATACTCCATTTGACACCATTCATTTAGGTGTTATTTTTTTACAAGTTGAAATGTATGGAGAGAATTGAGTGAATAGAATAAAGAGTGTAATGAGTGGTTAAAAATTATGTACTTTTTGCCATAAAAGTAAAGATGGACAATCTTTAAAAAAAAACATGATCTCTCCATCCCATCTGAACTTGCACACTTGCTTTTTGAACACTATTCTTTGTCAAAGTTTGACGACATATTTAATTAGATATATGAACAATAATTTTATCGTATATGATATTGTTCAATTCGTCGTAATATGTAGTTTCTAAATATCAACTTTTTATTTGTCATTCTTATACGTAGATAAATATATTAACGGTCAAACATGTGTTTTGAACGGTATGCAAATAACAAGAGTGCAATCTTGGGTGGGACAGAGGGAGTACAAAAATTGTAACTGTGCCAAATTTAAGAAACCGGAGGAGTACATATCTAAACTACCGATCTAGTATCATTTGAATAGAGTCGGTCTTCTGAAATGCGGCATGTCCATAAGCTTATGAACAGTCCACTATATTTTTTTACTTATACACTCACTACAAAAAAAAAGTCCAGTAGGGACGTATATTTTGTGACAGGTAAGGAAATGTCACGATATTTGCTCTACTTTCAGGTGGCACTAAAATATTTGTGATATATGCACATGTCACTATAATGAATTACTACATCAATTCATGTCACAAATTTAGTGACATTTCTAAATTGAACTGCATCTTAAAACGTCACAAAATAATATAATGATACTTCAACGTGTCACGAAGATTTAGTGACACGTTGAATAAGGTCACTTCATATTCCGTCACTAATAATTTTAGCGACGCTTTTATGTGTAACGGATGCTCTAAAAATGCGTCACAACTGGATTTTTTTTTGTCGTGACTGCATTTGTTAAATTACATACTCAATTTAGAAATTTAAAAATACTTTTGGTATATCATATATTTCTATATTTTCACATTCAAATACACATTATTACTTGTTTTAACATTTAAAATACAATATTTAAATTTTATAAAAATTTACAACATAAAAATATAGTGACCTTATGGACGGGCCTTGTTTCCTGGGACTATCTTACATAAATGTGCAAATATATTCCATTATTAGGTAAGCCTAATATGCAGTGAACCATGCTGAAAAAGAAAAGTGGTGATATGGAAGAAGCAAAACCATGCTGAAAAAGAAAAGAAAAGGCAAGCTTTGTGTCATCGGTGAATTTTGTGGAAGGGTTTGGTCTCCCGCAGAATATGAGGCTACTCACAGGATTCACTGCCGAGGGCAATGTGCCCTTTCCAAGGAATTGGACCTATGGGTCCCCCACCTCATCCTCTGTCTCTGTCTTTGCCAACTTATAAGTTTCACTCCCATTATTATTATTATTTTGGTTAAAGTTTATAAATAATCCTATTAAATTTTAAAAGTGCATATATAATCGTGTAAAATCTGAAAGTGTGAAATTAACTCTAAAATTTTGAGAAATGGTGCAGATATACCCAAATTGCACTAGTCTGGCGTTGACTAAAGGAATTTAGGTGTTGATTTGATTTTAAAAAGATAAAAATACTCTCAGGTTTAAAACTAAAAAAAATTATGATCATTATACCCCGGGCCAGTCAACGCAGGCTGTAGCTGGCTGATGGTAGCCGGGTTAGATCAATACTTTTATAAATAAGACCGAGTTAGATAAGCACTTTAGTAAAAAAATGGTTAAATTAGCACTTATGTAAAAAAAGAGGGTTAGATCAGTACTATCACAAAAAAAATAGAGTAGCTCACTCCTTATAAATATGTCTTCATTACAATTTCATAATCTAATGTATCATAAATATATATATATATATATAATTTGTATGTTAATTTCTAATTAATTTCCAATACTCCCTCTATCCCAAATAAATTGGCACATTTTAACTTTTGAAAGTCAACTAAATCAATTTTCAACTACTCCCTCTAGTCCTCTAAATATTGTCTCTTATGAGTCTCTCCCTAACGCCTAAACCCTAAAGCGGCCGCCACCCTTCTCCCATTCTCTTCTTAGAGGTTTTTCTTCTTGAATTTTCTTTTCATGGGAAGATGGGGAAATAATATTTTTATCAATTGATATTCTTATAATATTTATTTTATTGAATAAGTGTGGATTTGTCTCCATACAACGTTATTGTTTTTCGACTTGATAGATTAGATTGTTATGTTCATGATGATCACTCAATTTAATTGTTCATGTCGATGTATTTTGTTCCATTTGATTTTACATATCGTGTGTTTCTTTTGGAGGTGTCATGTTTCTCGATCTGTGTTTTTCAAGGTGTTTCCAGTTTGGACAACATAGATCGTGTTTTGGATCAAGTGGTGTTACAGTTGTTGAAGATCTCTGCATGACATAGTGATATTGATGCGTGGTACGCTCTTCTCTGCCAAGTTGTCATGATTTTCGCGGGAAGCGAGTTAACATCCCTGAGGGCGGTGTTACAAATTTATTGGATTGCTACTCTGTAATAGTATAGACAGTTAGTCTAGTTGACATGTAATTTAAATACCGTTGCAATAGATAAGTTATTCCTAAAGGCTAGTTAAATTGGATGTCAATTTCACTCATTGTAATCGTCATTGGGATTTTTTCCCAACGTCGTTGAATGATTGATTTCAAAATTTAAAAAATATGGCCTCTTATAAAATGACACAGGGATTTTAAAAAGTTTTAATGAGTGGAGGAAGTTGTATTGGGACAGTAAAAAGTCAATTGAGTGGATTATAATATAGAATTTACCAGAAGAGGAATGAGCCAATATTAATATCTTTATTTATGTGTAAAAAAATTAAAAATATCATAATTTAAAAATATATGTGATGATGAATTAAAACACATTTAACACGTAATAGTCTTGCATATATAATAATAGAGTTTAATGGTCAAATCTGACTCAATGTGAATTCCAAAAGTCAAAATATGTCAATTTATATAGGACGGAGGGAGTATACAAATTCGGTCTCCATAATGAAAAATTAATTTTGACCATAATAGTATTCAAGTAGCAATATGTGTCGATTTCTAATTACAAAGTTACCAAATTCCGTAAGAAAATTATTTATCAAAATTTCTGAATTTCTTTTAGAAAGTATTTACCAAATTTTCTTACTTTCGTAATGAAAGCATACAAATTATAAATATATTTATGATACATTGGAATATGAAGTTGTAAGGAAACTTTAGTACTTCCAAATCACATCTCTCCCCAATGTGTAAACTCACCATCTCCCGCCTCAATTTTTTGTACATGTTGGGGATAAAATATTTAGGAGCCATCTTCCTTTCTACCACCTGTATGACCGACTTCGATGAGTATCCTGTGCTAAGAACTGAAATCAAAAACCACTTCCATACCGAAGAACCAAAACTCCAAAAAATTAAGACAACGTGATTCAAACCCATATCAACTAGGCCAGCTAATTCAAGATCAATTGGGCAAAATTAAGGAAATAAAATAAAATAAATAATTTGTGAGTGAGAAGAGTAAGATGAAGTTCATAATTTATGAGTGAAAAAGAGTAGTATAA